>PVJL010005907.1:0-100241 GCA_004026885.1 Lyroderma lyra
ACACACACCACACACACACCACACACACACCACACACAATCTAAACAAGCTCCACATCTACTGCTACCACCTCACTCAAACCATGTAGACCGCTGCAGTAACATCCTAACTTCCCTCTCTGCTTTCAGTTTTTCCCCTTCCAATTTATTCTCCAGACAAATCCAGAGTGATCTTTTTAATACACAAACTTGATCATGCCATTTTCTGTTTTAAAATGTCGCAGGAGCCCCGTAGGAAATACTTGGAATAAATCTTAAATTCCTTTCTATTACTTAAAAGCCCTGCTTCCCTACCTAGTATCAGGCTTCATTGCTCCCATCTCCCTGCCTCCTATAAACTAGTCATACCAGATTCACTGGGTTTCTCCAACACAGCATGTGGACCATCTGCCCCCGCAAAACAATCACATCCCTGCTCACGGCTAGTCTTCCCGTAAACCTCCGTCACTCTTTCCCTTCAAGTCTCTGAGTCCTTCTCATGTGCTCTCACTGTGTGCTCGATGTCTCTCTACCAGAGGACACACACGTTGGAAATGCCTGTCTCCTTATGTATACTCCACACTAGTTCTGCAGGATTTGTGTGTCATGTTCATTTTCAAACCCTCAGAGCTTGGCACACAGCAAACACTGAGTAAGTACCAGAGGAAGGGAGGGAGGGCGGGAAGGAGGGGAGGAATAGACGTATAGCTGTGGATATCTCTTAATTATGCTTTCGGAGACAATGTCTTACCTGAGAAAGGGATGCTCTTGGCACGGATGTGACCACACGCAGAGGTGGTGGGTAAGTCCTTTAAGGTGTTTCACCATCACAGGATCAGAGAGAGACCCAGATTCCTTCAACATCTCCCGTTCTGGTCCCCACCCCGCACCAGAGGCTTACATTGATATGATGATTGTCTCATATTAAGCTCTAAGTTCTTTGAAGGCAATATCCATATCTAATTCACCTTTGCGTTCCCACAGTACTGTGTTTTCCACAGGAAGGTATCTAATACCTATCTGCTGAATTAATTAATGGAAGAACAAGAAGTGATAGGAGACACACGAGTGGCTCCTCAAAGGCTCCTGGCTTAGCGCTCCCTCACACAGTGTTGCTGATGAACAGGATTGCCCGAAAGCTAACACATGAACTCAGGTGCTGGTCACCAAGGTCTCACCATCCTCCTGGCATTGGTACGACCCTAATGGTTGGCAGCCACAGGGTAGGCAGCAAATTTCCAGGCAATAAAAAAAGTCAGGTCAGCCTTGACCTCTAAATTCTTAAATGATTCCTCCCTTACACAGAACAAGCAAAAATGCACAAATACCCTCGCTATTTAGCAGAGTTCCTGGGGCACCTGAAATTGTGGAGAGAGAAAAGATTTGGGGCACATTGTTGAAGGCAGCTAGAGTCTATATGTTTAACTTAGCTCTGCTGAACATTTTATTTTAAGCCGGTGTATAATTAGAGAGCCTGCCATGAAAATGAGCAGTTTTGTTTATTTATTATGTAAGTATGCCTTTTATTAAAACGACTTTGTGAAGATCTAATTGCCACTACAGTAATATAGCATAGCAGTCCCTTACATAAATACATGATTATTATGTACAGTCACTTATCTGTGAACGAGTTCTGCTACTACTTTCCTTAATTAAGGATACAAAAGGGCTCCTTCATCTTTGCATATTCCCTTGCTAGGACATTGATACTCATTATTTCCTAAGTCCAAACACTGAAACTGTGTCAAGAATGCATCCATCACTAGCTGGGTACTTATAGTCAGCAGAATTTTCAACCCCGTCAGCAATTCCAGCAATTTGCAATTTCTGTATGTCTGACATGTGTTTTTATTGGTGAAGATCACTTTCAAATACCGAGATCATGAGAATGATTCCTTGGGTAGTCTCTGCTGCAGCCTAATGTAATGACAGTAATTAACAGCCTGTGATTAGCAGCCACTCCAGAAAGTGTTTGAATGTTAATTTGCTTCAACTAATATGCAGCACTTCTGTGTAATGAGATCTAAGCTATAGGTTCATAGGGAAAGCAAATTATTTTACAGCATTTAATCATACAAATGATTCTTAGTTAATCACTTGAACAGTAAACCTCGATGTTCTAATAAGTGACATTTGTTTTTCTGTCATTGAGTTTATTATGGTATAGGCCAGGGCAAAGATGCCATTTTTCTTAATGGTCAAAGTCCCACTTGCCAACAACATGCCTCCTAAATACGAGCTCATGGTATACAGCAAGCTTGTCCAACCTACGGTCCACAGGCCACATGTGCCCTAGGGTGGCTTTAAATGCACCCAACACAAATCCATAAACTTCCTTAAACATTACTACAATTACGCACAGTCCTTTTTTTAGCTCATCTGCTGTCGTTAGTGTTAGTGTCTTTTTTTATGTGTGGCCCAGGACAGCTCTTCCTCCAATGTGGCCCAGGGAAGTCAAAAGTTCGGACAGCCCTGGTCTAGAGGAATGGAGCCGTGTTTCTGGGTAAGTGCAAAATTCCGAAAGAACCTATATCTTTCCAAATTTGCTTTTCTACTTTAAAGAGATTGCGTGGTGCCATCTTTATGCTAGTTTACACATCCATAGAATGGTTCTTTAACACAAATATCCTGGTCCCTAAAGTCCGTCAAGACATTGAGAACAGGGTGTTGGTCATTAACCAAGCTTTAATTACTTAGGTCCCTATAGTTATCAAGTTGGGTAGGAGAGCAAAAGTCACCAGAACATGAACATATTCACTAATGAAGAGACTTCTTAAAAAATAAGTACCCTCTTAACATTAGCGTGGAACTACTGTAATCACAAAGCAAAGCTACTGACAAATGATGATTTAGCCAAGTTAGACCAGCTGAGAATTGACAATGCAATAGGTATTTCCAAAGATAGTGATGTCAGTATCCAAAAATAAAAAGAGGACTTTGGGAAATTGGACGAAGCCCCAGACTATTTTGGGGGAGCTAACTGACTACACAGTTACACTGAAAAGGTCAAACATGCCATACAGGACACTGAGTCACATTGTCACAATGTCATCAGAAAACTTGTACCAAGACATCAGCCCTTGATTGGTCCTTTGTTTTGAGAATTGGCCCACAGTTGCAAGTACAATCTAAATGCAGTCAATCTTTAGAGAAAGCATCCCTGTTTTTATCATTTTGGTTTAATTTCTAAGCTAGAGTCTCCCATATTTGACAAAATACTATAAAATTGATTCTTTATTGTATGTAATTCTTCTTAAAGTGCCCCTTTCCCGTTAACAGTTATCCTTGGCAAACAAGGCAAACAAGTGCTTTCTGTGTGGGTTTTACACTCAGTTTCAGGAGTCATCATTGTTAACAAGAGTATTTCTTTTCTAAGCTCCTAAGAACCAAAATTAAATGACATCCCTTTGGTTGGGTGTCAGTCCTACAGCATCACATGCAGGTGGGCCTTAAGGACAAACACTAAGCAGACCCATAATGTCACGTGTGAGGAAGTGTCCTCACTAGGAATGGGCATCTGCCTGCGGCCCGTGCCGTCAGGGCATTCAGAAAGCCTTGTACTGTTAACCTCTCCAGGGGAGTGCCTGTCCCATACTTAGGTGTTTGCTCTTCTGATTTACCAAAACAGGAGTTTCATCTCTAAGGTAATTGCAAATAATGCCATCCCAGTCACATCGATCTTAACATTAACTGGTTTACTGGATCCTTTCCTAGAGTAAGTTTCACAACTTTATAACTTAAAACGCACTGAGTACCTTGGGAACAAAGGAGAGAGTGGGGGTTTTAAGAAAGCGACGAGAACAGAAGCAGGAGCCTAAAAGCAGTAGGAGAGTAAAGGCCTCACCTCCCACCTCACCATTTTGCCTAAGCTGTGCCTGGGCCAGATGGCACCCTAGGGGAACAGCAGTGAACCCCGGCATTTCCAAACGTCCTTCTCATAACTCGTCTTTGTGCTTTCTCAGAACTGCTATTTAATATTCATCTAATGCTTTGACCCAGGAAGTCTACTTTTATGAAATGATTTTAAGGAAATAAGCGTGAGTGTGGCAAAGATTTCCCTTAAAAGTTGTTCATGACAACACAGTTTATAACACAATATTTAAAAAAAAAACACTTCAATGCCCACAATTATGGTTTATCTCTAAAATCGAATACTCTGTATGGTTACTAAAATATCATTGCAACAGAGTATTTAATAGGTAAAAATATGCCTGTGCTTTTATTAATTGAAAAAAAAATTGGTTACATTACAGTAACTACCTGTAATCCCATGTTGTTGAGAAGTAGAATACAGGCACTGTAAAAGAAGAGAAACATCCCTGAATGATTAACAAGATGTAAGTAACTTGTAACTCACAAAAGGCAAAAGTGAGCTGATGGTAAACCAAGGGTATGAGGAAGGAGACTGGGTCCCCTTTTTAGAGTGACATAGGTGGGCATGGTGGCTCTCCTTCTGCTACTGAGTCGATTCTCAGCCCAACTATTTGTTTCACAGCACAGCAGTGCATCTGTTTCTGACGGGGTACATGCCCAAGTGCATACCGTCTCTTGGTGAGGGGTCTCTTCTGACAACGCCGTTCAGATAGATAAGTGCTCAGAAATGACTTTTCCAGAAACTTACGTAATTTCATTTATACACTGGCTAACCCATTCACGTGGTTATTAAGCACTGGTGTTTGTGAAATGCTGTAACAGACCCTCCTATATTTACTCACTTCTCTCCTCCTTCACTGGGCCACCCAAGATAGGTGTCTCTCTCTCTGTCTCTGTCTCTCTCTCTCTCTCTCTCTCTCTCTTTCTCTCATCATTTACCCAGAAAAGCCCATGACAACAAGGTACCAGTGTTTAAAATGTTTCTGTGGCCAGGGAAAATAAAATGGTATGGACTCCAATGTAATTGCCAATGTATTAGACTTTATCATATTTTCACTTAATGTTGCCTTGCAGTAAACTAAAAAATATTCTTATCACTGTGTGTAGAGAAGACTTTACAGTTACTTATGACACTAGCAAAAGAAGGTTCGAAGATCTAGTGCTAAAAGTATACTTAACCTATCACATGGCATAGAGAGGGAGAACTTGAATCAGTATGAAAGAAATGAATAGGATGCATTGGAAAGGTTTTAAGCCAAGAGGAGCAGCCTGCTCCGTAAGGGCACTTTGTTGTCTAGCACTGGCTGTTCACTGACCGTCCCATTTTTGGCCTAGTTTGAAGTTGGTCAGAATTTCAGGCTTAATGGGTAGCATTTCTTGTTACCAACCTCTTTGCCCATTCTTTTCTATTACCCACTATGTGTTCTGATCTTGCTTCTCAATTTTACATTCTAATCAAAGTTCAGCTCATGATCTGTTTTCTAAATTGTCTAAAAAGAAATAATCTGCTTTTTGTTGAACACTGATGAACTACCAAATTATTCTCAAAGTTAAATAGCGAAATAAGTTATCAGGCATGTATTAGACCTAATTATCTAGTCCAGCCAAACTACCGTCTCTGAGCAAATCTCGGTAGAGCCCTCTTTAAGAATTGCCTTTTAACTTCCAGATTGCTATCTGGTTTCTGTGTCCTTCTCAGAATGTTTTACAGACCTGCAGTTTCCTCCACTTGTAGCAGCTCTGACACTATCATGAGAATCACCAGTGATATTCTGTAAATGCCAGCCAAAATCTATCTGCAAGAACATCTGCTCAACAGTGCAAAACTGATGTAATTACCAACCATCATCTTTTCTCCTCCTGCTGGGGTAACTGCTCCAAAGCATGACTTCTTGCCCTGAGCTAACAAGATCCAGAAACTCCCTGTTATGTACAAAACCTGCCGTTTAAAACCCATGTAGCTTCAACACAAATTATAACCCAGTCTCTCAACTACAAGAGTCACTAACACGCCTGGGCCATAGGGTCTCAGAAAATCTTGCTCAAAACCTTGTGAGTCCAAGACCTCATCCTCTACCCGCTACAAAAAAAGTAGTGAAAGAAACTATACAGATAGTCATGAGTCATGGAATGCTTGTAAATACACCTATATTTCTTCCAGAAATATTCAGAATGTATTAGCAACCAAAAGAATATCCTTTCCAAACGTTTTCACCTTTCCCTTCAGATAGTTCCATGACATTTAATAGTATTTGAAATTAAGCAACATAACACCAAATTTTCTGAAATTCAGTTCTTTTCCCTGGGTATATCTTGACTTTTTATAAAGTCAAGTTTTTGTCTAATATAAATGGTCTTCAAAAGAATATGGTAGGGGAAGAGAGGATATATCTACACTTAACAATAACATTGTTTTACATGTACAAGTACTGAAAAGAAGAATTAAACATTAAAAACCTCAACTGGAACTGAGGCCAAAAGAATTTTAAAAATCTTTATTGAGCATCTACTGTTTGCTAAGTGCTGCCCTGGATATTTTGCATATGTTATTTCATTTAACTGAGGTTTGTAAAATTCTAGTAGTCAAAAAGTTTTCAGTTTGAATTTGTTTAGGAGAGGCACTTAGGATTCAGCTCTAGCTCCTTAGGATGGGAAAATGTTTAACCAATGATAATGAAAAAGAATAAATTCTAAGTATTTGTCTCCAGTGTATGAAGGGAATGAGGGTAGGAAGGCCATGTATTTGAGACTGTTATGCCAATGAGCTCCAGAGCATCCAATATGCTTCTTAATCTGAATCAGCTCCCACATTTAAGAAATGAGGGGGTTGGACCCAAATGAACTTGAAGTCACTAGCAGTTTGAGGACATCATGATTCACTGATCGTGCAAAGTACATGTCATTTCAAAAGTGTTCGAACTACCCACTCATTCCTCACACCTTTGGTTTCTCTTAAATTCGTGGTGAGGCTGAGAACAAAGCCCATCTGGTTTCAGAAGGGCTAGGAATGAATAAGAGTCTAACTAACGGTTTTGTCCGACTGTTTGCTTTTTCTGTTAAATGCATGGGGATAGCACTGGTTAATAGCATTATGTAAATTTCGGTGTACAACTTTAGAACATGACATCTGTGTAGTCTATTTCGAGCTCCCCACCAGAAGCCTGGTCTCCTTCCATCACCGTGTGTCTGACCTCTTACTTGCTTCATGCTTCCCTATTTCCCCTCTCCTCTGGTAACCACCTTCTGTTGCCTGTACCTGTGAGTTTGGGGTGTTCGTTTGTTGGTTTGCTTATTTGTTGCTTTTTGTTGTATATCCCACTTATTACTGAGAACCTCTGATTCTTATCCTTTTCCATCTGCTTTATTTCACTAAGCATGATGCTCTTGGGATTAATTCATGTTGGGGGGTTCCCTGGTGGTATAGCGGCTAGGCTTGGGCGCTCTCCATGCCACGGCCTGGGTTCGATTCCTGACCAGGGAACCATCACAAAAAAAAAAAAAAAAAAAAAAAAAGATTAGTTCATGTTGTCACAAATGGCAACATTTCATCTGTGTATGGCTGAGTGATATTCCATTGTAGATACTCGTATGCACCACACCTTCTTTATCCAGTCATCAATCACAGGACACATGTTTTGGCTACTGTAAATAATGTTGCAATTAACATGGAGAGGGTTACATGTATGTCTACAAATAAATGTTTTCAAAATTTTCAGGTAGATACCCAGAAGAGGGATTGCTTAGTCAGATGGTAGCTCTATTCGTAATTTTTGGAGGAACTGCCATACAGTTTTCCATAGTGGCTATACCAATTTACATTCCCACCAGCAGTGTATGAGGTCAGACATGAATTTCACAAACTCATCCTAGAAAAAGTGCTGCATACGAGCTGAATATCACTACGGTCACCTTCGAAAGTACTCCCCTTGGGAAGCTATGCACCGATGCCAGCACCTAGTCCACCCTTCAATGTTGGAACTCTTTCTGGAATGGCCATCAGATCTGTCATCATACCTAAAATATGACAATTAAGTTTACAAACTTGACACAGTGCGCTTACGTTAGCAGCACTGTACAAAAAATTCAGTAAGGTGTCATAACCTTGGCAAGGTATGATGACATCTCTGATGGCCATTCCAGAAAAGGAGTTCCAAAATTGCTTTGAAGGGTTTGCTAGGAACTAACATCAGTGCACAGCTTCCCAAGGGGCATACTTTGAAGGTGACTGTAGTGATATTCAGCAATGAGGTGTGTAGCACATTTTCCAGGTTAAGTTCATGAAATTAATTGTCCGACCTCGTATGACAGTTTCATTTTCTCCATACCTCTTCAATGCTTGTGCTTTCTGTCTTATTTTTAATACCTGTTCTAACAGGTGTGAAGTGGTATCTCATTGTGGTTTTGCTTTGCATTTCCCTTATAACTAGGGATGTTGAGTATCTTCCCACATATCTGTCAGCTGTTTGTATTCTTCTTGGGAAAAGCATCTGTTCAGGTCCTCTGCCCATTTTTTAATTTGGATTGTTTGTTTTTTGTTGTTGTTGTTTAGTTGTATTAGTGCTTGATATATTTTGGATATTAGCCCCTTATGAAAGGTATTGTTTGCAGATATCTTCTCCGATTCGGTTGGGTGCTTCTTTCTTTTGCTGATGTTTTCTTTTGCTGTGCAGAACCTTTATAATGTGATGTAGTTCTATTCATTTATTTTTGCTTTTACCTTCCTTGCCTTCAGGGTTAAATTCACTAAAACCCCTCTGAGACCAAGGTCCATAAATTTATTACCACTGTTTTCTTCTATGTACAGCATCTGGCAGAAGTAACTCCCTTTTTAAGGTAGTTAAAATATTGTTATGTTACAGAATTACATACTTATGATTTTGTAATAAAAGATTTGGTATAGATTACCAGCTCATAAAAAGGGGTGTTACTTCTGCCAGACTCCGTATTTTATTGTTTCAAGTCTTAACACTAAGTCCTTAATGCATTTTGAGTTAATTTTTGTGTATGATGTC
This sequence comes from Lyroderma lyra, assembly GCA_004026885.1. Taxonomy (NCBI): domain Eukaryota; kingdom Metazoa; phylum Chordata; class Mammalia; order Chiroptera; family Megadermatidae; genus Lyroderma; species Lyroderma lyra. Next base: position 8,864 of record PVJL010005907.1, read on the forward strand.
AGACAGCAGTCAAATTTTGTTTTTGTTTTTAAAGAAAAGAGTGGCCATGTGAACTTCCAAAATAAATGTATTAAATCAGGCTGAACAGAGAGAGTAAAGAGTACTCCTATCCCCAAGTGGAATTATGGCCATTGTGCACACAAAGTATTTCTATGATGAACAAAACTACCACGAATATAGCCTCTGTGTGATCTTCTTAGAGGAAGTTTTATTTCTGCTTTCCTAGATGAAAATAATGTTGGGGCATGTGTGTGTGTTAGGTATCCACGTAAAAAGGTATTTGATATCAATGGATGGAATGTTGCCTTTCATCATGAGTCATCATGAAAGAAATCTCTGTCACTCCACCTTGGATGTATGAGGCTACATTCTAGCTCTTAACCCATGAAAGTCTCTAAAAATCAATGAATAATTCATGACGTATTTGCCATATTTACCTCCTGTGTCCCAGCACTGTGTCAGGCAGTTGAATGACTGGCAAGACAACTCAAAGTAATACGAATAGCTTGATCCACTGAGACACAGATACAACTTGCTGTGGAAATAAAGAGTGAAACTAACTGTAGGCAGAGTTTCAGAGAGGCACAAGGGCCCAAGGCAGACCCAGCACCACAGCAGCAGAAGCTCTCCAAGAGAAGCAAGGCAATGATCAGATGGCATGTGCAGTGTCTCCACCGACATGCACATTCACAATTAATCACAGTCCCTAAATACATCCGGTGTGATAGATCTTCTGCCACATTTGCAGATGTTGTCTGACATATGAAACAATGTGTGAGGGTTTGTTTAGCAAATTCCAACTTCCTAGTACATGAATAGTTTTATTTCACTGGCCTTCGTGAAGTTGCACTTTTCTAAAATAATTACAAGCTTGTGATTCTAATTATTTATTAAATTCGAACATTTCCCAATCACAGAACATCTCTGTATTCAATGGTTTTTGTTCTAAGTGATTATCGACAAAAACAGGGGAACATATATCCACAAAGTAACCTTTCCAGGGTTCAAGGGGAAAGATAATGGAAAATCTACAGGTGAGGACTATGGGCATTTTTTTTTCAGAGCCTTGACTTTTAATTAAGTCTTAATTCTGGTATTACCAAATGTTAAAAACAAGACAGTAGTCTCAAAATGGACTCACTTATGCTAAGCCCCACTTCACCAGACTGAGATTATATTTAACTTAATTATAATTTTAGCTCTCTCAGAAATGGAATCTTAAACCAGTCGATCAAGAACTGCCTGATCAGCACCAGTGAGGTCATCCGCCTGCCAGACCCCTGCCAGACCCAAAAGGAAAGGGACCTCACCCCAACCCATCTACTTTCTGCTGATATAATTCCCCATCCCCACTTCCTCCTGCCCACAAAAGTCTTGCATTATGTAGATATAATAGCTGCTTGGAGCTCCTTTCTAGCTGCTAGATAGACTGTTGCCCGATTCATGAATAGTGGAATAAAGACAATAAGATCTTTAAAATGTACTCAGTGGATTTTTCTGTAAAAGTGATATACCCTACTATAGGCTTCAAGTCTGAAGTGACCATGTCCCCAAGGACAAAGGTACCCCCTGGTGTTGAGGCCATCGTCTCAAACAGAATGGGGTCACAGGACGCCCCTCTTCTCAGTCATTCTGGGCATGACCAGAATCACATGAAGAGGTGGCCATGAGAAGGATGTCATGGCATTAAGATACTCAGTTGCTGGCCAACAGCTTTGAGAATCTTCCCTCACTCATGTTAAGAGAAAAAGGGGAAATACCAAATACCTACTCGGTGTCAGGCAGTATGCCAAGGGGAGAGCCTGAGGTTTCTTCTCACAGCAGCCAGGCTTGAGGATCTAGATCTAGAACAAAGAATGCAAATTGGTTTGGCTCCATGCCAAGTCCTATCAATTGGCCAAGGTTTCTAGGGACGGACATCGAGAAGGATGCTGAGGCCACACCAAGATTTCGTAGGAAAAATGTTGGAATCAACAAAGGCGCCTGCCGTGGACCCGGTAGGAGAGAGCTGCAGCATGCTTGTCTCACATCTGCTATTTCTAAACTAGAGTAAGTTCACGTACAGCCGCATGCAAAGTTGTGTCCTCAGAAATGAATGATCTGTGGACTGTAAATACTAAACAATTCCAGCTAGATTTGAGGGTTTTTACTGAGCACGGTATCTCAAAGTAAAGACAGTGCACCATCTGCCTCAAAATCCCTGGGATGGGTCAAAATCTGCATTTTTAATTCATTCCTTGGGTGATTTTTATGAACATAAATGTTTCAAACCAGCAAAAACGTCCTTAAGGATTTTATACAGAAAGACCACTTGGCCTTAGAGTTATGAGGTCTTCCTACAGGCAAGAGTTTATCTTGTGGTAAGCATTTTCAGTTTTGGTTTTGTAAATGTAATTTTCTTACTTTATCTAAGGCTGTTAATCTGCAAATGCTCAAATCCTGTGACCCTAACCTACTCACTCAGAGGGGGTGGCCCATGCTCGAAGCAGACATTTTTCCCATCAACAACTGTGTAGCTCCAACCGCAAATCAATAAATTGGTTCCCAGTTCTTACCATTTCATTTAGCATAAAGCCATGTGGCACACTCAAAACGAGAGTAAAGGAAATTGAATGTCCGTGAGGGATACATCTACCATGTGCCAAAACATGTTACCCTTGCCGGCCCCGGTGAGGATGTTACCAGACTAAGCATGTACATCAGCCAAGTAGAATCAGAGAGCATCTGGGACAGAATTCACTGACCACCTTTTCTAGTGACACGTCTTTTCCGAGTTACCCATCTGTCACTCTGTTGTCTCATTTGACACTGTAAGATTGCATCTTGTTTCTCTATATTCCATTCTAGATTGGAGTAGTTGGGGGAGACATTCCAATCTTATCGGTAGTAATATATTTGCAATTCTCCGTGTAATGCGAATTGCTCCAGGATGATTTCCAAACAGTGCTAAACACATTTTGTTACGTGACTTCTTCATTCTAGTTACCATGATTCTTCATGATCGATCTTCTCAATTCTAGAAGTAATTTATTTGGGGCCCACAGAGCATTTGTGATAACTGAAAGTAATACCTATTAATTAATTTTGAAGATGGTGAAATAACTTAAATACTTAATTTACCAAAGGCAAAAAAAAAGAAGCTATCTTAAAAAAGTGGTATAATAAAAATGATGTTTGAGGCTGAGATTGGGATTAATACAGAGCCCTTGAAAACAGAAGCAGTTACCATTGACAAACTCTATTACCATTGTAGTAATTTCAAGACAGGATAATTACGACAGAGAAAAGTCAACAAGAAAGGCCAAAGTAAAGAAATGAAGTTTCAGTAGAAATTGGAGATGGAATTGAAATTAGGAGCTAAAGAAAACAGAGTTGAAAATAACTCAAAGGTCTTAGAATAGCAGGTCTGTGATGTCAGAAGAGAATTTGGGAAGTGGGGGCCTTCTGTACACTTCAAAAGACACTTTAACTTTATCAAATCTTCCATAAACTTTCTTTGAATTTTCCATATCTTGTTTTTACTAAGGACTTAGGAAGGAAGGAAGGGAGGGAGGGAGGGTGGGAGGAAAACTAATAATAAATTAATTAGAATATTTTTCACCCCCTCCCATCTCTATCATTATTACATTATATACAATCAAATAGGAATAAATCGTTGTCTGAGTGTATATATTTATTCTGTAATTCATCCTGACCTCCACTTCTATCCACTCTATTTGTCCTGCGGCCGATGTCGTTGTATGGGGCAGCAGCCCTTTGTATTGGTGCTTTGGAAGAAAGGCTGTCCAAGAAAGAATAAAGCTGGGCTCTGCAAGGAAGATAATGCAATAAAATGTGCTCCTGGAAGGAAAATTTCAAACCCCAAAACTTTGTATACATAATAACAATAGGGCCTGCTTAGCATTTGGACTAATTTAGCTTGCTCTCTGATTCTTAGGGTTGACTCCTCCCATGCTACTGTGCTGTGCCAGCATTCATTAAATATAATATGCTGGCTAACGTCTTTGTGATGCCTGGAGGGCCTACTTAAGGGCTTCAGGGTGAACACGTATGAAGAAAGGCTTTCCAAGAGGAAAACTTTCTTCCTGGAACTCTTCGTGGTTTGGCCTAAAAGCTTTTTGAAAAGATAGCATCTTTGTTTTACATTCTTCCTCCCCAGTTATCGTTTGAGTTTCAGAGAGCCATTTTTACAAATCAGCGTCTCAGTTAGTGCAGTGAGCTGCATGGAGGAGGCCAGATGTTTACCCCTTGTTAGGATTCTGAACAGCAGGGGCGGAAGTGGAACAGGATAGGAAAGAGCTCAAGAGATGCTTGTCTAAAACTCCTGACTTTTAATTAATAAAGCTTCTCTTTACTCCATAATCTTTTTTCATCTCAATTTGTTTGTGCTTTGACTTCTTTTTTCTAACTAGAGCATAAATATCGCCCTCACTAAAGACACGATCATGTGGGATACACAGTTCGGGATTCTTAATAGCAGTAGAAGTCTTCATCTCAATTCTAGACCACAGCTGCCTAATCCATTTGCTACTTGCCACATGACCTACATGTGCAAAGTGATTCAAGGGAACTGGGTAGTGTAACAAAATCACGTCCAAATGATACGTAATTCCTCATGGGTTTCCCAGAGCATACTAAGTGCTTTCTTCTAGACCATGGTATCTCATTCTCATCTAACTTTCCAAATCCAGTTTATGTCTCAACACCTAACTGTAAGTCAGAGGGTTTGGTTAACAGTGGAAGCAAAGAAAATGGAGTATCTCAGAGATAAAAGCTTCTCATGACAGAGGAGCTTCAAGCCAAGGACTTTGGATTTTTAAAACTCTTGGGCAAGTTTATTTCTCTTGTAAGCTTATTCATCCACTTACATTAATGTGACAATTAAACATTTGAGTCTTTGAATGCTCTTTGTTTTGATTCAGCCCTCACCAAGTCATCTTCTGATTATGATTTGATTGCCTAGGAGAACAGTTGACTGTAGCTTCTAGACTCAGAACAGATTCATTCCAGAGACACATGCATTTCCACTACCAATAAAACTAGTAAATTGGAAGTTATGGTTCTGTATATCAGTCTCATGAGCTTAGTTACCATGAGCTCAGTCCTAAGAGATGATCCTAATCTTGGTGTGCCAATAAAAATTAAGTTTGTAAGTTTGTAAAACTGAGGCTCAGTCTCTGGGCCATGTAAATACACCAACATAACTAATGCCACATTATAAGACCTCTTAGAAACCAACAAGCCAACAAGCCAACCATTTCCTAAGCCAACATATATTCCTTCTATTTCATTTTGTAGAGCCACTAAACCCTTTGCCACTCACAAGTTGCTTTTCTGACATTTGGCTACCAAGGCAGGAACTTTACATTTGATTATTCACATCTTCACTTAATAAAATCATCTTTCCTGAATTTATAGATCAGTTTCCAGTTAAGCATTCCTCAGCTATTGTCGATGTCACTGGGCTGTGTTAAGCATTTCACAACCCAGACCAATGACAGCAGCCTTCCACTACCCATTTGTTCTGTGGCTCCCATAAATGAATGACTTCTGTCATACTTCCTTGTCCTCCAGTAAGCCACTATTAAATTCCTGATGCCACTCCTTCAGTTCATTGACTAGGATAGGGTTGTCCATTTTTCAAAATAAATGATGTTGTATAGGTCTCAATACTGTGCGTTTTTTGACATGATGGAGAAAAAGGCCTATAAAATTACACCTAAGTACTCCTACTGACATGATCAACCATTTGACCAGTGACCCAACATATTGCATCTTGTGTGAAAACAGTACCTCTGGCTGTCTCAGGGTCATGCATGAAAAGATCCCCTCGACAAGAAAACATATTAGTCAAAATACTCAGAGATGACCAGAGTCAATTTTGTCTGTTATCATTTTCCTTCAAGGAACTCACGACAATAAACACGTAATGTCCTTGTCTTTTCATTTTTGACACCAGCAATGCCTGGTATTTAACTGCCATTTAACTCCATAAATATCTGTTGATTGGATTCATTAAATGAAAATTTATTTTGAATTTTAGTTTTCTGTTCTCTATTGTGTTTTTCTCCTCTGTATTCCTACTTCTTTTTTGCTTTTCATCTTTACAATGTTCCTTTTGTCACCGGTATGTCATGATTCTATGCATAAACCAATAAGAAGAATTAAAAGTTTCCTTAGAGCACTGAAGGATCCATCTAAGATAGATCCTATATGGTGTGTGGATGGAACATAGCTCATTCACAATACTTTAGTTATGAAATATTTTCTTTTTCTTACCCTAAAATGTAATAGTAACATAAATCATCATGTTTGTATAATGCTTCATGACTTATGAGAACTTCTGTGAACATTCTTGAATCTTATGCTTTTAAGAACTCTCTGTATCTGTACACATGGACATGGTGTTTTTGTTTTGCTTTTGTAAAAATTCTAATGTTCTGCATCTTCTTATTTTATTCTTCAATCTATATATTTTGTCTGCTATTTCATTGACTCCACTTCAAAGAGTAAATCACAATTTCACGATTACCTCTTCAAATGTTATCACCTTTCATTTCCTTGAGGTCTACTTCTCTATAAAGCCTCTGTATTTATGATTGTGTCATTGGCTTATATTTCTAGAATAAAAAACAAATAGCTTAGCAAAGAGTGAAATTAGAACTTATCTTGATTTCATGTTTTGAATAAATTTCGAAAGACATGTATGTCAATGCTTCATTACACATGTCTTTGCTTAAATATTACATGTTTCCCAGCCCAACACTGCACTAAGAGAGAACATTGCTGTTTCCAGATGTTATAAAATGCAGTGAAAAACCCAGTATACTATAAATTTATTTGTTCTTCCTACTATTCTTATAAACTCACATATATAAAAAGTATCTTAAGTCCAAAGTCACTGTCTCTGGGAAGAGAGGGACAAAACAGGTTTCTGACACGGAATTTAGGGTTCCATGCTAAGTGCTAAACCCAGTGTCATCTTTGCATACCAGTTGCATTAGTGTTGTCTCTCCTCATGGGTTTTAATCACTTGGTTGATTAAAACTTCATTCACTGTTGAGACTTGTCAGGTGCTAGGTTTGTAATTCCTCCTATCACATGTATCTCTACATATCGGGCAACAAATCCTCTTCTGTGATGAGAGTTGGAATTGGAATCTTAGAATGCTGGAAAGGAAACATTTTTAGCATTGCAATGGGATTAAAATTATAAAAGAATTCCAGTGAGGGCCTTTCCTTCCTGCCAGGTCCTATGGCTACTGTGAGCACACTGTACTGAATAGTTGGATCAGGGTTGCACAGGTGCCACCATTATGCTTACATCAAAAGTGAATTCTTAAAGAGAGTACAGGTCCACGGGGTCCTCATCTGAGCATTATTTTACAGACAAAAACTATTTTAATAGACAAAACCATTGAAGCTGAGTGATTTGGAACTGAATCCCAAACTTGAACAAAGTACCATTTAGCTTTGGTTTGTTTTCACATTCTAAGGAGCAACTGTGACAGTTCTGGTTTTATCTTCATCCCATTCTTCCTTCTTGGATTGAGACTGGCAATGATTAACTGAAATTTCATATCTGTTTGGGTGTTAGAAAGAACGAGTACAGTAAATACAACCCCTTTTGGAAGCCAGAGAGCTCTGACCTTTATTGATTTCTGAAATTAAAAACTACTTCATATTCCCAAGACTTTGTTTTCCTATGTGGAGTATTTATCATTGAAAGTGGAAGTTGGAATAGAGCATTCCTTTAGAAATCATTCAAATTAGCCTCCCATGGAAATTCCAAGGACCCAGAATGTATCCTAAAATTATATTTCAAAATTTGTCAAAATTTTAAGCACCTAAATTTAACCTTGTATCCTTCATTTTGAGCTTTAACCACTATTTGGTATTTATGGAAAACAGCTCTAAGTTAATGAAAGAGAATATATACCCTTAAAAATCTATATGCCGATTAGATTTATAGAGCATAATTCAATAATTTTTTATAAAGCAATAAAAGCACTTGCCAACTCTCATGAAAAACAACCATATGTTTTGGTTTTAATAATGAAAATGTCTTATAAATAAGCTCCAATTATGGTCCATATTATTTAAAAAGCATTGAATCTTTTCCTCTTCCAAGTGTATTTTTTCTCCATTTTTGAGGGGGCACCTTTAATAATTTACATGAAATTTACAGTATTTCCAGGTTTATTCATTTTTTACCACAAAAAAAGTTATTTTTTTTCTCTTTTACTTTCCAGTGTGCCTTAAAAGGACATTTATCAAGTTAGATGACTGATGTATCAATTATTAAAACATTTTATCCTTATAAAAACTACTTTTATTCATGAATTTTAAAGCAAATTAAATTATAAGCATAGATTCATCTATAAAATTCAGGGACAGATTCGTTCCATGAATTAATATGCCCACTTAGATTATATGAAATAGAACGTTTAATATCTTTTATATATCCCCTTATCACTTACATGTAGGTGTAAAAATACTGTCTGATTCTATGTGGAAAGTAATTTGGCAATATGTATTAAGAGCTCTAAAAAGTTCTTATCCTTTGGCTCAGAGTTTATCATAAGGACATAATCAACAAGGCTTATGAGTGTTTATTACAGTGCTATTAATGGTAGAGACAAATGGAAATATCATCAGTGTCAAAAATAGAGGCTTAGTTAAATGACTTATGATTGATCTATTGGATAGAAAGTTGAACAACCCTCAAAATTTAAGTTTTTAAAGGCTATTTAATACCATGCTTATGATAAAATGTTAAGTTAAAAAAGGCAAAATTTTATATGCTAGTTTTTAACAGGTTTTCCAAAATTAGAAATATAGTCTATATAATGTGAATGTATAGGCACGCAAGAGTGGAAGGGCACACATGAAATATTAATCTTAATTTCCTTTGGTCGGATTATGAGTAATGTAAAATGTCCCCTTTGTATTTTCTACAGTGAATATCTATTGTTTTTATAATCAAGAAGAAATATATTATGTTAAATATTACAAAAAAGGGCTAATAATTTAATATAAATAACATTAAAGAAAATAATTTGCTGATAAAGTTGCTTACATGTAAATGAAAAAAGGTATCAAAAACATTTTGCATGATTGCATATGATTGCATGAAAATTTTTAATAATATTTGCATTGCACCATAGTAATAACCTGTTGGAACTATTAAGAGGATGAGATTTAAAATACAAATAGAAATTCTTATAAAGCTATATGGATTTAACTATCCCCCCTGTTTGTTCCCCAGAGGAAACCACTCTCTGGAAGCTGTCATACAGCCTTCATAACTTATTATTACATTTTCAACCTATACATCTACCCATACAAAATAGAAGAATCTAGTAAAATGTTTTAATGTTATTAATGGTTTCAAAGCATAAATACTCATATACTGTATATTTCCTTTGCAAATTGCTTTTTTTTCAATCCACTGTATATTTTTCAGATGCATGCATTGGAGACATAGAGATCTAATTCATTCATTTTAACCCCTATATAGAATTAACTCATTTTAGGAGTTTACAATTCATTTTTCTATTTTATAATTCATATACATTTGTTATTTACAGTATTTTACCATTTTGATACTGCATTGAATAATCTTATACATGACTTCATATACACATAGACAAAAGTCTCTTTACCGTATACTCTTAGACTAGGAATTGCTGCTATGACATACACTCAGTTTTAACTGTGTTAGATGTTGCCAGATTCTCTCCAAATGACCTGATAATTTATACTCCTAGCACTTATAAATAAATGTGTGCATGCACAGACACAGAGTTTATCTTTTATTAGTTACACGAGGGCTGTCCAGAAAAAAATCAGGCATAAATGCCTTTATTTTTTACATTACATGGCTGGATACTTCAGACAGCCCTCAGATGTATTATAGATATCGTCTACATCTTAGTTCTCAGTTTACACTTAATTTCGTCTAATTCACCAATCTCTCCCATTATGGTTTGTATTTTTTATTTAACAAATTTTTCTTTATCCCATTTTATATAAATAGTTTCCATATTTAATTCTAAAAGTTTAATTATTTCACACATCTGAAATGTGTTTTTATATATGGTATGAGATAAGAAATCTACACTTTTACCTGTATATCTATTTGTCCAAGCAACATTTTAAAAACAATGATGCTGTTGAAATCTCACTCTATCTGTGCCAACTGCTAAATACCTGTATGTATCTAGATTTCTGTTTCCTTTGACTGATCTGTCTTTTCACCAATATCCCAATATCTTAAATACTGTAAGTTTATAAGAAGCTTGATTATCTTCTAGGATGACTTTTCCCTTTTAATGTTCTCCAATGTGCCTTGACTATGTGTGATTCTTTATCTTCCAAACTCTAGGATCAGCTTGTTAAGTTCTGTCAAGTTGTATCACTTATTTTACTCCAGAACTTCATTAAAATGATGTCTTTTCAATCAGGCAAACATAGTTGTATCAATACCTTCAGAACCTATTTTTTTTTCTCTCTCTCTCTTTCCCACACCAATATTCCAACATCCCCATACCCACTAAAGAGGTGATCGTCTACTTTTTGGACAGTTTGTTGGATTGTGGGCAGAGAGCTCATATATTTTCCAAACCCCAAAGCAACATACATGGTCTAACAATTAGCAACATATTTGTAATCAGAATGGACCTGGAGAAATCCAAGATGAATAATTTGCCAAATTACATTCATTGAAATCTTAACAAGACTAAGCATTGGGTTATACTAGAAGTAGGTTTTTTCACAAGGAAAAAACAAAAATGGAAAAAAGCCAACCTCATTTTTTGCTGATCAAATTTAAGATTTCTCTCTGAAAGATTTTTCTCCTATGAAATATCCAATTTAAAAATATGCAAAGGTAGTACATAATGGATTTTACTTATATATTTATAATTAGTAAATAGTTTATTTTAAAAAACATATTGGAACTCATGTTAGCTGAGTATATACATACTAACCATTTCACCATGCATCTCACCAAAACAAAAAAGAACAAAAGAAAGTGTGTCTTTTATTATTGTTGTTGTTGTTACTTTAAGGAGATAATTTCTATCATAGATCTCTGTCTTCACACACTGTGTACCTTATAAATTGTTAAAGAGTAATTTTCAGACTAAAAATACTGTGCCAAAAGATGGCAAGTTCCAGAAGAAAGGCAATCTGGTTGCCAGTTTTGTTTCATTAAAATATTCTTCTAGGACTTCTCAGTGTGACCCATTCTGTGCCTGAAGAGTCTTCAGTCAAAAGGCATCAGGGTTTCAGTCCAAGATATCGTTGCGAGAACTTCTGATTTTTCTGGCCTTTTGTTATCCTGGTTTTTCACTTTGGGGACATGCACCTCTTGAACAAACACTGAAAGCTTCAGAAACCTCATCCGGCATGGGTCCCTTTACCTTGTGAACATGGCAGAACACCTCAGGGTACTGAAACCTACAGTGGGAGAAACCCAACCAACCAAAACTATGAGGGAAAAGTAAGAGGGAAACCAAGGTTATGGGGGAGGAAAGGGCAGGGCTATTTCACAAGCCGTGGGCCTGTCTGACATGTGCTTCTTTTTAAACTGAATCTGGGACTTTTACTTTTTTCTTAGGTAAAACCCTGGAGAGAGAGCTTGGCCAGGTTGAGTCCAGGCCAGGGCACCATAGCTGAGAGACAGTTTGACGGGGCTCTGCAGCTGCAAGACAAATAGGTCCTATCAGACTTGCACCCAGCAAGTATGGGTGCCTGTAATCATTCCAGGCCAACAGAGGGCCTAGATGAGAAAAGTCAGAGTGGGGGCAGGGCGGAGTGTGGGAACCCAGAGTGGGGGAAACCTGTGTCTATGCAAACTTTTATGTGTCCTGTTATTTACTCACTTCAATGCCCTGGCAGAATGTTTCTCTGTCCAACCTTCACCAAACATGAGCACAAATAAAAGTTGGCTTTATGGAACGTGTTTAAATAAGTGCTAAAACGAATCCCTGGAAATCTGACTGTCCGGGCCCAGGTGGAAGCTTCAATGTATGCCAGGGACTCCTAGATTATCAAAAACTATCCAAACAGCCCTACTGAACATTTAAATAAGTAAGAGGACCAATAAAGCTTTCTCTTGCTTAAAAGTACTAGCATTTTACAACTGTAAAAGGCTCTACCATAGTCTATATGAAGCCCTGATTGCACATGAAATGCCCAGTTAAGCCTGGGGCTTTGGCCCACACTGTAATCTCACTACAGTACAGGCCACATATTATGGAATTCAGCTTTCAGGATTTCAGACTAATTAGAGAGGCACCCAGTAGCACTGTGCGGGTTCTGTCAGCATTTCCACTATAAAACCTCCTTTTCTGGGGTTTATAACTTGGCCAATAAAAGGTAGCCCGAGGCTGGAATGCACCACGCCAAAAGGTTCAACACAGGAATAAGATTTTTAAACCAAATTTCATTAAAAATCGGTCCTTGTAAGAACAGGGCAATAAAAATATGCTGCTTTCATTATTTCTGATGTTTTCAGCTCCTTGCTTTGTTTAAAAATAAAAAAGGAAAAAATAAATGCACTTTCCAGGCATCAAGTAAGTCCAGGGTGGTGGGTATTTTAATGAAAATGTTTGAATTATTGGGGCTTAGGAGAACCTATTGCTTGCCACACACTAGTTTTGTTTCACAATGTGGGTCTAGGATTTAGTCTGGCCCAAATCGATTTGGAAATAGTATGCCTTCAATCATAGGGACATTACTGGTTTTTCATGATTAGCGCATGTTAACCATCATCAGAGTGTGGAGTCAAATCCTACCCATTAACAGGACTTACTAAGAGCAAAGCTTTGCAATGATACCAGTGTTTCACATTATCCATTAATGCTTGCAAATAATGATTTCATTCTCTACATCTTGACAAGAGGAAATGGGAAATGCACCCACTTTACATACTTACTCGAACACACGCTACGTGCAAATAAAATTAAACGTTATCTCCTTAGATTTAGTTTCGTTTATTTTACCCTTGCTAATTATAGTTTTGTCTTGTTTGTAGACATTTTATCTTAAAAGGTTAAAAGAGCATGAGTATTTGAATTTAGCCAAAAAAACAAAAATAAAATAAAAGGCTGGGGAAAACAATAATGTCTAGAGCAGCCGCTCGTGCCCGCCGCTGTTTTAGGTGCTTTATATATGCACTTTCAATAAAAATTCACAGCAATCCTGTGAAAATAGGGTTCCGGGAGTTTAAACATGTTTACTCAGAGTCACAAAGTTATATGGCAGTGCAGATATTCAAATGCTGTGTCAGACCTCAAAAACTGTAATCTGCTTAATATAATTTACTGTACAGTTGACTTCCTTTCCCCTCCTTAACTAATTTTACTGTGGAACTATTGCTCCTTAAGTCCCTTCAGTTTGTACCCACAATAACTCTCAAATTAGCTGTGCTTGTTGTTGGCAGAGCTTTCTAATCTTAACGAAAATGGTGAGAGTGAGGCTTAATTTTGAAACCACTGGATTACCGGTATGCCCAGCTTTCATGGCAACTCTAACCAGGATGAAGGATCAAAAAGCTCTACCAGAGAAATGCAGATGGCCCTTTCCAACGGAATGACTAAGACAGATTTACACATCTGAGAATTAGCTGCAAGTTTCTGAGTCTTTTTCAGAAGATACTCATTGACAAAGCCATGTGAGTGCTTGTACGGAGAGCAGAAACAGGGTCTCGGTTTACTCAGGTACCTTGCACTTGCACTATCTGTTTGACTTCAGGGACTCTGCCTTAAGATGAATTTTGTGCTTCTTTGCAGTCTACCACTAAGCTATGCTGATCTATTGAACGAACTGTTTCCTTCTTTGGAGTCCAATGTCCCATGAACCTGCCTTCTGTTCATTCATATTATATATACTGGGATGAATGAATGGCTGGGAGAGAACTGGGGAGCCACTGCCCTGCCAGATGGCTGGTTCTTGGCCCCATACAGTGCTGCCCTGAGTGGGAAGAGGCTGTGGGTGAAGGGCCTAGAGGCCAAGGAGGCTCCAACCTAGCTGCCACCTTTTCTATTTCATACACCATTTGTTCTGTTCAGCTACAGTCCCTGCCACAGGGATAAAATTTGTGCCATCTACACATAAATGAAAGAAGTAAGGGGTGCCTCCATTAGGAATGTCCTTGCATCTGTCTATTTAAATTAGAGCCTTAAGGGAAAACCACATGCTTTTAATGGCCTTTAATTGGTTAAAGAGAACAGTAAGTTCCCTCCCAGAAGCTTGAGAACAGAGCTCCTTTCCTTCCGGATTTTTTCTTGGTTAACCAGACAAGGGAACAAAAGAGTTGTAAAATATTTGTTAGGCTGCAAAGCTTAACAAAGAAATGTTAAACAACACTGATGATGATATTGATTTCTTTCTCTTCATTTCTGCTTACTCCCTGACGCTAACTCAGAATGACTGTCCTTGGCTTGCGACTGTTCAGTAGCAACGGGAATTTGCAAAGTCCAGGAGAAAAGTGGCCCTCATTGACCACTGACTGCAGGGTCGGTTCTGCCTAAAAACTCCGTTAGGGTCAATCCATATTTTCTACCCCTTTGCTAACTCTGGCTCATTTGCTTTATATGTTTGTGTGCTCACACACGTCTGTCCATCCAGCCCCATTTAAGAAAACCCAATTTACCAAAACTCAGACTTAGAGGACAGAAAAGTTATAGTAATTCATCCATGTTTAAAAGGTTCTCCTCTGCTTAGTTAAAGGACTCACAGCAAGATTTCTTTAAATCAGGCCTGGGCGAACTTTTTTCAGGGCAAGAGCTACCTCTAATTTTCTGCCAGAGTTGTGGTCCACCGGCTGTTTTCGCTTGCTCAAGTACAAAGAGCCGCCTCCATGGTGAGGATCCCATTCTTGCATCTTGCGTGTGCGTGTGAACAATGTGTGTGATTTTGTTGGTTTGTTTGTTTGTTTGTACATTTAGCTGCCTAGCCACCAGGCCCCTGGCATAATGTGGCATTAGCTATGACACTTTCTTCTTAATTCAGACGGTCACCCCAAAACTGCTTGGCAGCCTACTGGCCGACTGCGATGGACTTGTTGCTCAGCCCTGCTTTAAACTGTGCATTTCTATGATGTAAAATGAGGAAATGAGGTCTAAGTATATATATCACATCTCTTTAATTGGTTGCAGTTTTTCAGACATATACATGTGTATATACTTATATTTCATTTTACGTGCTTGAGAGAAATAAAATTATAAAGTTTGAGAGCTAAATAAGTATCTTTAACGTTCTTGACAATTACCCGCAATATCTCACAGTGCTTTTTACAGAACGGGAGCTCAGAAAGATGCCATTAACTTAATGGTTTAAGGCTTATAGCTGTGGTTCAGTGTTCATTAGGGTCATAAATTACTTGAGTGATGCTAATTATCTTTTGCTTTCAGTGCTCATAATCAATATATTTGTGTTTGATATATATATTTATATATATATTTTTTACTTTAAATGTATTTCTTTGCATATGTTAGATTTCCTAACAGTGAGCATAGGACCAAGGGCAAAGACCATGCTTGTCCTATTTTTCATTGTTTCTTCTGTACTTGGCTTAGTAAGGAGTAGTAGGCACTCAGTAAATATTTGTTGACTTGAACAGTTGAATAATTGAAAGCTTCTGCTGTATACACTAAGGCAAAGTTAGTATATTTGTGTATATTCTATCGCATTGGCTTGAAACTCTATTTTCTTAAAAACCTATGAGCCACAGAGAAATCATGAGGGGTTCTTCTAAAATAATAGAGTTAATAGGGACATGATTAATTCCTGCCTGCTCCATAACTATCAGATCTTATCTAAGTATTTGCATTACAGGAAGATGACTCCCTATTGGAAAAGGGATCTCTAGCTACATAAAGCTTGAAAAGCATAATTAGATTAAATTTAATACTCTGTTGAGTAATAATTTACCTTATATTAACTGATAATTTTTTTTCAAAAACTACCAGCATGCTAAATAAAATACCATCCAAACAACGTTTTTTAAAAAACCCAGGTGAAGAGCAAGTTAAATTCTAAACCTCCCTATTTTGATTAGCATTTTGCTCCTTGTGTCAGTTTTCAGCGCTGCCACCCCATACCAGTGACTCCTAGAAAACTAACTCTCAGTGTTCTCACCCACTCACCCACTCTTTTTAAATCTCCTTTCCCTAGAACTTGGAATCTTCTGATCTATAACACAAGCTAAATTATATAAAATAAAATGCATCCCCTGCGTGCCCTGTGGCATGCAAGCTCTTACTTAGAAGAAAGAAATAAATGTCACTAGACTCCCAAGGCATGCGGTCCTGGATCCAAAGAAGACACTTAGATTTCCAGTCTCCTTTTTCCCGTGCCCACGAGTCTGTGGGCCACAGTCTACGTGGATTAGCTCCTCTACTTTCCTCTCTGGCCGTCAGTGAAAGGGTAAGAAGAACAATGGGGGGGAAACCCTGGATTTTGTTTGAGAACACAAATAGCATGGGGAGTACTACGTCATTTTGAGAAGAGTTTTATTTAATTTACCAGTGTTTTTTCTTCTTCCTATTGTTTTTCCTTCTCCCTCTTCCCCCACCCTGGAAATTATTTTGAAGTTCCACTTTGCTTGCTGGCTCTGCCCTGCGCTCTCACTTCCCAGCACTCATCAGTGATGATTACAGCCGACATTCACTGCAATAAAAGTGAATGGGGAGAAGCCTTGCTGACACCCTCCAACCATGTGTATGTAATCAAAATGGGAGAGGGAGAGACCCTAATTCATGGTTTAGCAACACAAATGCACGCTGTCCTTTTTGCATACATATTTACCCAGTTTCTTCTGGAGGTCTCAGGTGCTTCAATTGCTCATTTATTCTTCAACCTTGGATAAAGAGATGAGGAGATGAAGGAGGGGGAGGGACAGACAGACCTGTAGATGACAGATCTGTAGACAATGTTGTTAGCATGCCAGATCTTATTACAGAACCGTGGGAGGTCATGTATGCCACATCCCGACTCCATGGGGACCACCACATTTAAAGCAAGACAAAAAAAATGTGATGTGGGGGAACAAAAAAACCCTCCTGGGCAGCCTTCAAAGGCAGAGACAGGCTGTGACTGGATTAACATTTATTGACTGTTTAAACCTGCTTTTTTGCTTCAGGACAGAGATACACGAGTTTAATTGCAGAGGCTGTTCTGCCAACTGATCACCAGAGTGGCAACCAAAGCTTAACTAATAGGTCCTTCATTAGTGAAAAGTCTCTATTACAAAACAAATTAAGCATGCTCTGATCCTAACCTACAGGTCCAATGGCATTACGGCAAAGTTTAAGCTGTTAGAGCACTGCAAAACTTATTAAGGGTTAGCGCTGAGATAGCACTTTGCTATTGATTTTACAATACACGGGTATTATGATTTATGGAGTGCTGGTGTCACTCTAACAAGCTGAAGGACACACAATATCATCTCCAGCATCATTAAAATTCAGAAGCCTCTAGAACTAACTCATCAACCACTGTGCATTGTCACAGACTATGGAGCTGGGCTCCAGTTTCAAAATGTCTTTAAGCTTGAGGACAGTTGTCTTTCTGCTTGTTTGGCAATCAGAAATGTAAAGCTGCCCCTCAAAATGTATTCCATGCCTTCAGATAATTATCAGAATCTATTTTCACATGGCATTATGAAATGCATTTTGTTATTTAATTTTGGCCTTTTAACATCCGACAGGAATTTGTGCACATTTTAACCATGCCTCTTTAAGGGCAACATATAATTCAAGTAAGATTCTAATTAAACCATACCAAAAATGACTACTTTTATTTTTTTTTAATACTCAGATAAATATCTGGCTGTACTAGCTGTGGTAATCAATTAATAGATATTCAATGAGCACCAGTTATGCTCAAGTTAAGTGTAATAAGAGCTAATCGTTATTGAGCATATTCTATATCCAGAATTATTCTGAGTCCTGTTGTTGTATTCATACATTTAATCCTCACAATGTCCTTTGAGATGGAAACCATATTTTACATACACCTTACTGATAGAAACATGGAGGACCGTAGAAGTTAAGTAACTTTGCCCAGAGAAGTAAAGCGCACAGCTACGTAATGGAAGAGCCAAGCAAAATTCAGTAAGGCAGCCTGACATCCAGGCATTATCCTGGACCAACTCCAATAACTAATAATCATTTCTATTAGCAAAAGTAACACTCTTTGAATTAACTTCAATGTCTGTAATTTGTGGATCAGGCGAAGACCTAAAATTGACCACTAGTTTTATCAGAAACTGAGAATGTAACTGAGACATCCTTCAGTTCTCTTTTCTCTGAGCTACATAATCCACAGTGAGTATAATATTCTTCTAGAAGACCTATTTTCCATGCTTTTAATCATTGCTGAGGCTTCCATTTACTTATATCTTTCTACTTTGCATGAAACGATAGATAACCTCACACAAAGTATCTTTCTCTTCCTTGTTTTACACCATTCCCCAACCCAACCCCAGCCCAAACTAAACACTGTGTTATTTTATAAGAGCATCCGTGGTATTTAAAATCAGTGTTGTCTTAAATGAATTACAAACTTTTAACTTGGCTTTCTATTCGTATTTCTCCATAACAGTGTTTACCAAAGAATGAATGCAAATTGGTAAATTCTATCTATCTTGTATCTCAAATTAAAGAATTTGGGACTGGTGTAGCAGAAGAATGTCTTCCAAAGTTCGCTCACCTTTTGCAAGGCCCCAAAACATGGCCCTCGTAACAGTGTTACAACCATATTACTGATTCGTATTCAACTTTACAACTCCAGATCATTTTTTGTCTAATGTGCATAGCGAATCATTTTCTAAATTTCATTTGAGATTCCTTTTCCTATACACAGTACATGCATTATATTCCCATTAAAGGATGTCCCAATTATTATAGCTATTTTTACAACTTGAAAGGTTATTCGATTTCAAATTTTGCTTGTCATTTTCTCTGACCATCTTGGAGCCATTCCATGATCTAAGTTTCCAAGAATTTCAGAGATGTTACAGATCAATAGCTAAGGAAGACCATCTATCTGCCCAGCCAATACTGAGTTAGAAAAATCTCCTTTGTTATCTGCCCATCCAAGTAACTTCTCAGTCCCAAGGAGTTTTTGTGGTCCTTGTCATGATCTGATCATGGTGGTCCCTTAACTCAAAGTACCCTTACATTAATTTTCTGCTTATAAAATCACAATTCATTATTAGTGGTAGGGCCCAAGTATCAGCTCTTCTGGGAAGCCTTCTGTTTCCTTAAGTTAGAATTAGTCACTCCATCCTCATTTGTTTCCCTGTGTTAGCAACTTAATTTTGACTAAATCAAAAGATTCACTGAAAGGAAGTCATATATGAAATCAGAGTTTTGCCTAAGTCCGGTTTTGCTGCATTTTCTTCGTTGATCCCAAGGAGAGTAGAATCTTCCATAATACTCATCTCTAATACCTTAGTCTCATGTTCACTTCTTGCAGGATTGTTGTCTGATACTTGCAGTCTTTGGTCTTCACTTAATCAAGTTGTTCCTCAGTAGCTTTTATCTTTCTCAAATTAGCAATGGGGTACAGTTTCTTGTCTTAGTCATATTCCTTTTAAAATACACATCTCTTCTGAACTCCTTTGTCTCCTGAGATATACTTAATTGTATCTTCAGTTTTATTTTGATCCACAAGATCCTTAAGAGCTGGTGGAAACCTCAGCTATAAGTTAATACAACCTCTTTTTTTTATAGATAATAAATTAATCTGGGGAAGATTGAAGAAGGTAACTCCAAACACACATTCAGCTAGTTAAGGTGACAAATGGATTGCAATCAGTGTCCTGTTTCCAATCCTGAAAGGGGCAAATTGGGCACACCTAAGTGTGGAAAAATGAACTAGACCACAGCGGTGCTCGTCACATGGGGTTTTATTGAAATCAGCCTTTATAGTCATTTGCTGTGTTTCAGTGGGGTCGTTTTGACAATCCCCCTAAGGTTTGGGACTCTGATTTCTAAAAATTAATATTCTGTACTTACCTGGGTTTATTTCCATTTTGTCTCAACCTTGAACTTTAAATTCAATTCACCTTCACCAAGGATGTCTTAATTTTTATAGCCTCACCTATCCTCCCTTCTCAGAAAGAACAAACCAACACATCTGATAAAGATTATTCAATTTCTGCACATAACTTGTCATTTTATGAATAGCCTCCAAGTCTTTGCACATGGAACGTTCTCCCCAGCAGTATCCTTCATAATCCTAAGCCTCATTCACAACTCATTATTTTACCACATTCAAACCCCTCCTTCAGAATTAATTGTTTAATCCTCTTCCTCTCACAGTGTATTTCTTTTGCCTCAATGCGATCTCCTTTCTGAGTCTGTTTTCTATTAGGATTCCATTCTTATTTCTTATTTACTAGATTGTACTCCCTAAAGAGAGATATTTTCCTTTGGGTACTGAGTGACTTCACAAACCATGATCTAAATAAATGTTTGTTGTTTGAATGAATTAATGATAAGGAAGGCATTTTGAATATCCATTGCCTTCTATACACATAGATTTAACCCCCAAACTCCAGAAATGTCTTAATTTAATGTCTTAGTCAAGGGTTTTAAAAACTAATTTTTCTCAAAATGTATGACATAAAGAAATTCCATGATGCATAAAAAGAAAGCATGTTATAATATGCTTTATAAATGATGCAACTATATTGCTATTTCTAAACATGACAAACTCTAAATTCAATTATGATAAATTGTAATTACCCTTTCTGGACCTCCTTACCCTTATTATCTATAATAAGTGGAGGAAAGACAAGTTTAAATACCTACAATCTCATTAAAATATAAACAAATAACTTTATAAAACATTATTATAAACCAGTTTCAGGGTTGTTAGACAATGTCAACTCATTCCCAAAAGATTCAAGTCAGAACAAGGAAATTCACTCACTCTTTTGACTATTTCGTCTAAACAAAGACCTACTTAAAATTTGGAAACACCACTGTAACTGCCTGGATATTCTTTTCTCTGAGAAACAGATTGTGTCCGCACCGTTAGGTTAAAGGTGTTCTCACACCAAGCCTAGACTTGTCTTTGCTTCTCCTCATCACTTATAACTTCTGATGTCACCCTTTCACTCCTTGAATAAATCCGGTATCAGCCCCGGCCCATAAAATCTGTTCTGACCCTTCGCTTCTGTCTTCATGTACGCGTACTGTAAATAATCATAATGGAGTGACTGTAATAGTTCTGTGGTACACTGGGGACCCCTATTGGTGAGAGTCAGGCAGCGACTGCATAGCCTGATCTCCGGGTTCCAGAAACTGGGTCCGCTTCTGCTCGGCTCCTTTGGGTTCCAGGAGAGCCCAAAGTGACATCATTGATCATTTTTACATACTGATTAATCAGTTTGTGAAAGCAAATATGGGTGTGTCAACTGTGTTTTGTGTTTGTATGCGAAGGCAGTACAAATGACAAAAAAGTATGTGACCTGCAATTTTAGGGCAATTTATCCCCGGTAGGTACTGGTCAACGGGGATAAATACAGCCTAACTGCTATGTAAGTGCATATTGATCCAATGTGGCAAAGTGTCCACAAGACCCAAGCTCTGCAAGTTGGGTAGTAAATTATACACTTCATATATATAACTTTAAAAACAATATTATTGCTTTTAAATATTTCTGTGATAGAGTTTAGTAAATAACTAGGCTTTTGTAGGGCCCTTAAGAGATACCTTGCTTAATTTAAATTAAAATATACTAGTTTAGAACCTCTGCATGTTTAAAATGAAAGGTTTATTTCAATCATAAGGGAAAATTAACTTAAAATGAAAAATGATTACCTCTCAAACATTTAGATGTAGTATTCAATGTGTATATTAAAATTAGTTTGACAGCTTAAAAGATGAGACAGCTAGGGTTTCTATTATAACGATAATGTAAAAGGTGTTGTATCATGCCAAATGTACCATAAATCTTCATTCCTTTGGAATGGAGGGATCGTCTAAGACTGTTTATTTGTACATGTTGTCCAGTATTTTTCCTCTTTATTTTTCACATCTACCTTTTAAAATAAATTTTTGAAAGAATAAGAGCAACGTGAACATATGATAGCTATTTATTTCAAATATTGGCTTTAAAAAATATTAAAAACTTCTGCCCCTGTCCACGCTGTTCCAAAAAAGCAAAGCTCATCACCTACTAAATGAAAAATACCTTTGTGCTT
Source organism: Lyroderma lyra (assembly GCA_004026885.1). Lineage (NCBI taxonomy): Eukaryota > Metazoa > Chordata > Mammalia > Chiroptera > Megadermatidae > Lyroderma > Lyroderma lyra. The sequence goes on from PVJL010005907.1 coordinate 31,091, forward strand.
AGAGTTGAAATATGCATATCCTTTAACTGGCGTGTTAATATAAGACATCAGATTAAACAAAAATACTACTAATGGGGGGAAAGGGCCTTTGAAAAACTTTACAGACTCAGCTCGTTCTTGATTCATGTTTGTTACTGGTTTTGTTAACATTTTCATCCTTGTTTTCTCCTCTGTGAATTTTTCTTTCAAACTACATTGCTATTTCTCCCACCTTTTTTCTCTCCTTCATGCTCACCTCAACACACACGCGCGCGCGCACACACACACACACACACACACACACTCACACACACTCCCCCACCCCCACCCCCATCTCTCCTTTCCTTGCCTTTGGGTGAAGCTCCTATTGTAGGAGACAGCCTAGGAGTGAAGCCTGAGAACCCGGTACCTGGGAGCTCAATATAAAATACGAATTCCTGTCCACACGCTGTGATCATTAATGATCATTTATTCTTTTGCCACGTGTACCAAATTACACAGGCCTGTGTGATTTCTTCATGATGCATTCCTAACCTTACTGGAAACAGAAGAAAGTGTTTTTACTTTGGTCCTTGCAACTGCCACCGAACTGCTCAGTGCGGGTTATCTGCCCGCTCAGGCTTGGTCCCGCGGGCTGAAAGCTGAGGGGTTAGGTTTGAGAAATAAGCATTCCTTGTGGGAAACTGACTCACCTTTCCCTCCCCGTAAAGTTCCCAGCACTGAACAATGCTTTCTTGTCACCAAGTTCTGAGCATGTGACTAGGCTGCAGGTGAGATGTTGGAATTTCAGAAAGGTCAGAGAGCTACAGGTCCAGTGACATAGACATCAGAGGCCAGCCCTGAGTTCTAATCTCACACTGCTGCCTCTGTCACCACCTTTCCTAAATGAACTTTTAAGTGATTTTCTTGAAAGTTGTGCACTATCTGAACTATCTGGAATTGATAACTGATGTTTAAATACAGAGTACATGAGGCTAAACTCTATGCAATTTTCATGGGCTATTGGGCTAGGCCCCCACACAGTACAATTCTAGAATGCATACTTGGAGCTAGGTAATGGTCCCACAAAAACAGACTTGTAGTAACACATTTCTACCCAGTCTCTTGGCTCTTGACAGCTGTTTTATCAAAGTCTGAGAGATGCAGTATGAATGTCCTGTATAACCACTATTTCTATGAACTTTAATGATAAAAAGAAATATTATCAAGAATAGAACTACTTTATTCAGAGGAAAGAACAGAGAACAAAAGCCGGAAAGTTCAAAGAACAAAATGGCCCCAGCTCTGCCATAAGCTAATTCTCTAACCTCTTTTTTGTTTTGTTTTTCCTCACATGGTGACTGGGCATTATAATCCCTACCCTGCCCATGTCATACATGAGAAACAAAGGGCATGATGTACATAAAATCACTTTGAAAAGCTGTAATTTCTCTCTCCAGGTGGGGCGTTATTCTTATGCTTACTACTGTCAAGAAATGCCAATGCTTCTCATTGCTATTAGCAAAATCCAATTCCTTTTGTTTGAGTTTTGCCTACAGAAAGCAATAAAGTGAAATAAATATCCATTAGTCAGTAGTCAACATATATTGGAACAGCTGAAACACCAAATCTTTATCCTCTAAAAGCAGAATGCTAAACTAATGTTATTTTAGGAGTTGTGGGGGGCGGGAGGTGGGAGCATTGCTGAGTTGAGGTGGGCAGTAGGCTGGGGAGATGCAGCTGGGATGGGGCAAAACCTCCTCTTTCTAGTCCCAAGAAAATGTCTCCACTGAATCCCACTCAATCTAATCATGCCTAAGACAAAAGCCAGAAAGAGGGTCAGCTTGAATGGACGCCTGCTATTGGTCAGTGTTAAGATGATATTGACAGAAAATATAATGCAATACATTTTCCTCCGCCACACATTTCTGAATAATAGCAATTTGCCAACTAGCTAACCACCTCAGCATAAACACTGGACCGCTCCTGCTGAGTCTCGGAAAGCCTGCTTGTCTGCAAGCGCACAATGTAAGAGGAAAATCACCATAAAGCTCTGTGCCACCATTCAATGCAAACAGTCCTCAGGTCTTGCTGTGACTTGGCATACCCCACTGGACAGATGGAGACTGGAGAAGAGGGCGGCTGCCAATCACTTGTTACAAGGGATTTTAGAGCACATTTCTGGAAACCAACAGTCCTGAGCTTTATTATTTCATGGGCAGATATTGCTATGACCAACATACAGATATATTCTGGTGCAGTGTACTGTCTATTTATACCTGATATGATATACAATAAAACACTTCACACTTTCCAATCCCATTTGTGAGCTTGAGCAAGGGAAAATAGGGAGACAATTTGCCACAGCCTTGTGTTATGCCTAATATAATTTTGGAAATCAGCTATTGCCCCAAACAACATTTTATTACATGCATCAAAAAGATTTAACTTGTTAAGCATCACATGAGTATATTCAGAATAAGCTTCAAAGCTAAGACTCAGTAGAGATAGATGGTTTATTGTACATCTCATTCCTTCCCCCACCTTCAAGATTGCTTGCAATGAAGTGTTACCAGAGATCATTAAAAAAAGATTGCTCATTTTATGTAGCTTGAATATATAAAATGGTAGTTATCTAAATTTCAGTGGCAAGAATATTTGGAAGACAATGCCGAGAGATAAACGAAAGTGAGTTAATCAGGAAGACAGGCTCTGTAGCAATTAGTCTAATGTAATATCATTTTTAATGTAAAGAAGCTACATTTTCTAATTTTCACTAAAAGCCGTAGGTGCTGAATGGGTTATAATAAATGCATGCAATAAAAAACAGGTACACTCATCTTATAAAGCAGCCTATTAACCAGACTGCTAGTGCTGCAAAATCCAGCACAGTAAACAATACTTTTCCTGTTAGAATAATGATGCAGACTTTACTCTTTTATACCATGCAGCATTTGGGGACCACATCCATTTACCAAAATAATACCAAATTAGTACTGTAAATATTGAAATCAGACCTTCCAGGCTAACCAGTGGCCTAATTTTCTCTTCAATCTGCACTTAATCTCGATTCATCAATAACACCACCTTATTATCGAACTTTGACAGCAAGCTAAGGCTTTTGATAAATTATACATCTCAAGCCAGACTTAAAATTTGAAGCTCAAGTGCTAATTATCTGTACAGGCCTAGTTAATAACGAGATTTCTTGTTAAGTATCTGATCACAGCATGGGCATCATTTGTCAAGATCCTCAAGTCTACCTTAGAGACCAGCTCTTCGAATCCTCCCTTGCCTACCATATGTAAAATTGGGATCTTTGTTTCTATAATAACCTTTTATTAGGAAGCTGACATAATGATTAAGTTCACTGTAGACACACACAATGAATTAGACAATTACCCTTGCTGCTTTAAACCACTCAGACTCCTAGCAAGACAAAATAATTAATATTGAATTTTAATTTGATGTGTTCCACATTTAAACCCCAATTTGCCAAGTACACCTGGAAAGCTGCCGCTGTTTCTTTGCAGTTTGTGCTGATGAAATAAAGGCCCCTGCAGTTCGAATGTAAAAGCACAGAAGGCACGATGCACCATGATCACTTCTCAGTGGAGCACAGAAATTTCTAGCATTAATGGGAAAGGTAATTACCTGGGTCTAACTTTATAGCCTTTTCTCTAATGAAACTATAATCTCCCAGGCCTATACACTTTAAGCATTTGCATGATTTTAATGATTTCAGTGCCATAACTGTTGGTATACCCAGTCATTTTGAAATGAAATGTCTTAAGCACAAAGATGTTAATTATATTAACAGGCTATTCTTATTGGCACAGAGTAAGGCTGAGTCAGAGAGAAGCACCATTATAAAAACAACCGAGGGCAGCATTTCTCACATGGCCACAAAGAAGATGAGCCCCAAGAGTATACATCCACTTTTTCTTGTTCACTATCCCTGCAAACTTCACTATTGATGCATGGTAAAAGGGCATAAAAGCTCAAGTCCTTTCAACTTTGCTCCCATCCCCAGTATTTTCCTGAAAGAGGTTAGGATGGGTGTCACATGAAATATTTTCACTCTCTAATCAAATTTCCTTTTGGAAAATGATTAACCTTCTTGATTGGAGCATTTCAGTCTCAATAGAGGGAATTCATGCAATTTTTCTTCTGTGAAAAGGTTGAGTTTGGGAGAGAAAAGACTTCTACAGCATCACGCAGTGCCAAGATGGAGATGGCAGAACTAAACTGAGTTACCTGTTTTAGGGCCTATTAAGGAAACTCATATTATTACAGGAAAGGAATAAAGATTCATGATTCATTTGTTAATAAATTCCAAAAGGCCTTATTCATGCAGATTGAGCAGCTTACGTACTCCTGAGTGGGGCTGTCACATCCAGACACCATGGCTTCTCTTCGTTCCCTACATTTTCCTTTTTCCTGCCTCCTTTTCTGGGGATTTGCTGCCTCCAGGGTCCCTCCCCAAGTTGAATGACAGCCAAAGGAGCACTGAATACTGTGTGAAATAGGGGTGCCAAGGAGAATTTTTAAAAATTACACCAGCCATTTGATTTGCCAGTTCTACCTATGACACGGAAAGGTTCCTACAGTCTCACCAAGGCATGGGCCCAGAGATCCTTAGCCTTTGTTCTGCTATCAGTGCCAAATAGAAGGTACTTTTGCTGAGTACATCTCTTCTATAAATTCTCTGCATTACCCACATGAGCACAGTCATGAGAAATGGTTCCTGAGCTTGAGTTTGACACTGTTAAGTTAGAAATGAAGAGCTGCTTTATTGATAGTTTACCTTATAAATGAAAGAGCCACACACACATCTCCCAAAGTCCAGAGCTATTTCCCCAAACTATAAATGAGGTCTATGTAAGGAGAGCGAAATGATCGTCATATTCTGAGCTAAAAATTCTGGAAAAATAGGCAAATGCCCAGGGCTCTCAAAACTGTCAATGAAATTAGCAATACTCCATGCCGTCTTAAAAGTTTCTTCTTTTGATTATTCCCTTTAAACTATAGAGCCAAGTATTTAATAATACTTATTCCCTAGATCATCTTCTATTTTGAAACTAGGTGTGAATTTAGGCTTTTCAAGTTTAAAACTATGTAACCTTGGACAAGTTAGGTAATCTCTCTGAGCCTCCATTTTATCAGGAGTAAAATTAGAGTAACAAGGATCTATTTCCTAGAGTTGTTATGAGGATTACATAGAATAATACACATCACATTCTTGGGACAGCTGTTGGCACTAGTTAAGTGCTTAATAAATATTGGCTGCTATTAAGAGTGTTGTTAGTTGTCATTGTTGTTAATTAGAAAAGTTTTGCAGGTTATTATTTAGTAACCCTTAAATGGATCATTTGCTTTTGGGTATCTGGCCACCACCCAAAATTTCAAGACGGTCACAAGAATCTCATTTCTAGGAATAACAAATCTGTAGTCAAAAATATTTATCTTCCTCAGGCATGATTTGGAAAAAGAGCCACAAGTCCAAGTAGATATAATAGATGGTTATTAAAAGAAAGACTCTATGTTTAAGAAAAAAAGACTATAAAGAAATACAATACATTTTATATTGTGGTAAAAAATACAAAACAGAAAATTTACCATCTTAACCATTTTTAAGTATACAGTACCGTAGTGTTAACTAAATGTACATTGATGCACAACAGATCTCTAGAAATTTTTCATCTTGTAAAACTGAAACTCTATACCCATTAAAAAAACAACTCCCCCGCTTTTTTTCTCTCTGCCTAGTTCCTGGCAACCACCATTCTACTTCCTGTTTCTAAGAGTTTGACTGCTTTCAATACTTCATATAAATAGAATCGTACAGTGTTTGTCCTTCTGTGACTGACTTACCTCACTTAGCGTTACATCACAAACTTCATTCAGGTCATAGCGTTAGACAGGATTGCCTTCTTTTTCAAGCCTAAATAATACTCCATTGTCTGTATAATACACATTTTCTTTATCCAATCACCAGTCAATGGGCATTTAATTTGCTTCCACCTTTTGGCTATTGTGAATATGCAATGAACATGGGTGTGCAAATAGTTCTTTGAAATGCTGTTTTCAATTATTTTGGATATCTGAGGGCTATCTGAAAAAAATCTAGCCATAAATGCCTCTATTTTTCATATTGCATGGCCGGATAATTTCATGACAGCCCTCATAATATATCCATCAGTAAGACTGCTAGATCATATAATAATTCTATTTTTAATTTTTTGAGGAACCTCCATACTGTTTTCTATAAAGTATCCACCATTTTGCATTCCCCCAGAACAGTGCATAAGGGTTCCAGTTTCTCCACATTCTCACAAAACACATATTGGCTATCCTAATGGATGTTAGGTGATATCTTATTGCCAATTTTATTTGCAATTACCGAATGAATAATGATGTTAAGCTTATTAATGATGTTAATGCTTATTTTCATATGCTCGTTGGCCATTTGCATGTCTTTGGAGGAATTTCTATTCATGTCCTTTGTTCATTTTTTAATTGGCTTATTTGTTCTGTTTGGTTGGTTGGTTGGTTTTGTTGAGTTGTAGAAGTTCTTTATATATCTGGATATTAACCCTATCTCAGGTTTGCAAATATTTTCTCCCATTCCAGAAATTGGTTAGTGTGACTCTGGTGGCACCACTTTCTAAAGTAGCACCTTTAAGCTGGCACTTTCTTCAGCAGTGACTTCAGCAGCCCACCCCAATGCTTTATTAGGCCACTGGCTTTGAAGTAGTGCAATATGTAATATGACCAGCAAATCCCATTGTCATGGATCCTCTTCCACATGCCCTCTCCTGGAAAGTGTGTCCCCCAGTCTGAGGTCTGGTATGTAGGATCTCATATCAGTGGATCAGACTCTTTAGAAACCCTCAAATAGTGGTGCTAGAGGAGGTCCCATAAGCAGGAAAAACAAATCCATTCTCAGCACATGTGTGTAAATCTTGTGTAAATCAATCACTACCCCTTTCAATGTGGAAGAGATCCAGTATCGTCAACTTTGCACCAAATGGTTTATTGGTCTCCAAATGGTGCCATATTGGAGACTCAGTTAGCCAAGGATCCCATGCAGGGGTAGTACCAAGTATGTCTTTTTCAATTATACATTCAGGGACCAGGAAAGTGACCACCAGATGAGTCTGCAGACCCAATTTACCCACTGTAAACCAGCCTAACTTACCCACCATGACAAGCACTCCATTCATTTATTACCTGGCTCAATATGCCCACATTCTAACAGGAGGCCAACGATGATGCTTAGGGCCTCCAAATGTTAATGTCAACTAGGATTCTATGTTCAATATTTCTTGAAGTATTTGGATGGTCAATGCTCAGTCGCTAGGTAAATGGTTGTGAACCCATTTAAGAAAGGACAATGAGGACATTATTATTTAGACCTGCTGTGGTGTTGCAGGATTCTTCTACCAGGGAACTTAACCTTTGCTTCAGCCAATATATTCCTGACCCCAAAACTTGCTCAAGTCCAGAAAATGGGAAAGAGATTGTGACTTTTGTTAGGAAAACTAACATAAGGGGATTGAAAAAAATGAAAGAAAAGTAAGGATTCAAGTCACCAGAAGTACCTATGAGTTCAAAGTGCAGGTGTGAGGCAACTTAGGTTATAACAGAATGCAGTAAACTATAGTCGACCTTCTAACTCAGAGCAGTTCTGGGTCATGATGGTCCTCAGAGTATGTTGTTCAGGAAGTGGGTGGCTAAACTGGGACAGAAACAGAGGGTCATGGAAGTGACAATATCAAGGAGTGGTAGATAATGCTACTGTAATGGGCTGAAAAATTCCCCCCAGAAAGATATCTACATATTTGACATCCTAATTCCTAAAACGTGTGATGTCACCTTATGTGGCAAAAGGAAGAGGGATTATGAAGATGTGATTAGATGTGATTAAGTTAAGGATCTTGAGATGGAGAAATTATCCTGGGTTATATGGGTGGGCCCTAAATGCCATCACATACATCTTTATAAGAGGGGGGCAAAGAGATTTTATATATGCAGAAGAGCAGGAGGCAATATGACCACAAAGGCAGAGATTGGAGTGATGTGGCCAGAAGCAAAAGGATGTTGGCAGCCACCAGAGCTGAAAGAGGAAAGAAACAAATTAAAGCTTCCAGAGGATATCTTGATTTTAGCCTGGTGATGCTGATCTCAGACTTCTGGCATCCAGAACTGTGATAGAATAAATTTATGTTATATTTAACCCACCAAGTTTAGAGTATGTTATCAAGTACAGCGGCTACATTAACTAATACAGCTAGGTTGTTAAGTGTGTTATATGGACATTGATGTACTCTAGGTTTATATTGGGTTGGTCAGAGTCTTTGATTGTTAAGGGGAAATAAGCAGAGGGCTCAATAATGACACTAACAGGGAGGAAATGTTAGGCAGTACAAATCTCAGAAGAGGAGGAGTTTTTACAAGAAAGCGGAAGGGTAATTGTCTTGAAATGGCCATGAGAGAGCAAGAGAAACTCCATTCTTCCTGGCTTTCGGGGATGTGAAGAAAGAGTACTCCCTTCTGAAGGCAGAGTTAGGGGAAGGTCGAGAAACTTAACAAGTGGATTCTGGTCTTGATCCATTTTTTTTTTAAGTGTTAGGGATGTGGAGGTATGAGGATAACTTTCCACTGTTCTTCAATACCAGTTCTTTAGAATGTCAGATGCATGAAAAAATGTTTAACCTAAGGTTTAGGATATAGAATACTGTAAGCCACGTGTAACTATGACCATTATCCATCTTCCCACATTGCAGACAGGGGTAAACCCAGGTTTTATGAGGCCTGAAATTCATACAATTTGAGGGGCCTTCTTTAAGAAATGAAACAAAGTTACATACACAAAATTAAATACAGACATGGATTTTTATTTAAAGTGAAAAAATTAAATCTCAAAAAAATTTTAAAAAGTTAAAAGCTGACTACTACCACAAACAACATAAAATCCAGAAAAATAAAAATATGTTTATAATTAACTTTGTGATGCACATTTTTTCCCCTGTAATTTTGGCTGTATGTTCTGAAGAATTATATAATTATATATCAATCTTAAGGCATACACAAGAACAATTAAAATGCATTTTTAAGTTGCCACTACATTGTATTGAGGTATAAGACTATAAATCAAATTACTCTTATACAACACACAATGACTTGAGTGTAGTTTTATTTCTTGATTTTTCTGGCTGTTTTATGCATCAGTGACAATTTTATGTGCCTTTCATCTGGACCCACCAGATTTTAGTAAAGCAACCTATACCAATATTTTAAAATTACAGTGCAATATTTTGGAATGCAGAAATCATACAACCTCACCTATGTGCTACATACAGGTGGTAGCACTACTACAGACTCTGCCCTACCATCAGAAATTCTAATGACTTTAATTCCCATCAGAAAAGACCACGTGTGGTGCATTTATAATTGCATGCTGCGTTATCAAGACTATTTCTGACATGGACAGTCAACTTCCATTTTGACTAGGTTTTAATGGCAACCAAAGCCTCTCTTCAAAAGTTTCCACATCTGATTTTTTGGAAGGCGTTTCTCATCATGTCTCCCCACCCCCACCCACCCACTGTTTGTGTCAGGCACTGCAGGGCACTGTCACAGGCTGACCCTGCTCTGGCCCCGCGCGTTCATTGCACGGAGTTGGGTGCAACCCCAGTGGGCAGCAGAAGTGCTCCTAGGAATCACTCCTTCACCAGAATGGCTAAAAGTGGCTGTACACAGAAGTGACTGCAGACCACATAAATGTCTCCCTCTAAGCCTAAAATAAATGCATCCCAATTCTACCTCCCCTTGCCAGAACCCCATATCCCTACAGGCATTTCACTAGCACCCAATTCCAGGGGTGATGCAATGGGAAGCAAATCAGAGTGGAAACAGACCACATTTGTTTTATTTACTTACTTACTTACTTAATTTTTATCCCAATGTTTCAAAACCACAACCATGTAACCATGTTGCTGAGTTTTACTTGGCTTTGCAGTACCTTTGCCTCTGGTTGCAGGACTGAAAACGTTGTCAAAGAAGCCACCTTCATGCCAGTGAAAGGTCATGTGCAGAAACCTAAAGTCATTCAGATCTGAGGTCTGATCTACTATAACAGCCCCTGAAGTACTTCTGGTTAGTCACCTCTTTCCCAACAAACTTCCTGGGACATCCACCTTATTTTGCTATCCCGAAATTTGATGTTGTTTGATATTATTGATGTAAATGGGTCCTTAAATACAGGTTAGAAATGTTTGTGACTGTCAAGGTCTTGTCATTGGTGGTATAATCTCATGTGCATTGTCCTTCTGAGCTCATTTTGCATGTGTATTTGAAGTCAGTAAACCATGAAAACAGAAAATGGATACTGAGCAGAGTGAGCATCAGCTTTTTTTTGCATAGGGCTCTTAAACATCAATGTTTGTCAACATAAATAAAATGCATTGTAGGAGAATACAGCCTGTACTCGTATAAGCCCAACGTAGTGCAAACATTCAGTAGAAACAGATCATAAAGATGTTAAAAATTCATCCAACTTGTGTCAATTTGGCTTCATCATCTATCAAATGAGAATGATGATGTGTCATGAAATGGCTCTACTGCCAGGAGACTAGAAGAACCCAAAACTGCTGCTTCATAAGCCCACGGGAGCATTCCAGCGTGAGTTAAAGTAGCATCCACACCACGTGAGGCTGAAAGGCTTGTTTCCAGTTATTTCTAAGTCCATGTCATCTCCTTCAAAGTAAACTAAAATACGCTGGGTTCTGTATGAAAAACATGTCAGAAAACTTGGTATAGAAACACATGACGTTCCTCACAGCAAACTCCCCTGCCTAGTGCTCACCACCATTATCCTGGAAGCCTGGAAGTAGAGGCAGTCACCACCACCCCTTCCTACTTACGGTTTGTCCAGACCCACGGGCCAACCAGAGTCTGAGTGGGGAGACTGCCTAGGGTCTGAACACCCGCTGAGGCCTTGTATCTGGTCAGAGTTCTGTTCAACTGCTTCCAGATAATCCCTGTAAAATAGCAGACTGATTTTCCCAGGTAAGAAACTGAGTCCGCCTACTAGCATTTGGTACAGTAATTAATCTCCCAGAGACAAAACACATAGCATTAAGTCAGTGATCAGGTAATAGAATAGGTAATACAATCACATGGAAAAATTCAGTGTCCTTACCTTGACCCCTACTCTAAGAGCTATCCTGATACATCAGAAGATTTAATTAATTTTGATCTTTTATTAGCTAAAAAAGAAAAATGAAAACAAAACAGGAATATTGTTTTTAAAAAAAGAAGAAGAAGAAAGGAAAGAGGGGAGGTAGAAAAAAAACATTCCCAATTCAACTACATTATCCAAATTATTCACATTGTATGAGACCTTCCAAAGGATTACCGCCGTCAAGGTGAGAGCCATTTAAAGTGTTGTTACCAATTGGATGGAAGGAGGTTGGATCCTGTCATCTCATGGAAGACAGCCAGCCACCCTCTGCAAACATATTCCTTAGTTTGCTGTCTGGGTGAGAAATACACTTTTGTTATATTTGACCCCATAACACACACACACACACACACACACACACACACACACATTTGGTTCTAATTATTACAGCAGCTACTCACATACTAAGTAATAAATTTCTCATCTGTGTTTCTATCCATAGGCTCAGTTTAAGCTCTTTTCTCTCTGCTCTGTGTGTCTTTGGGGAAGCAGCCTCTCTTCTGGCCTGAGCCTCCAGTCTTCCTTCTCGTGGCCCCAGTTTTGGGTTGACATTTTCCACATGGTCACCTCACTTCGATCTGCACACCTTGCACAGGAACTTGTGCAGAGAAAGCCTCCACCTAGTCTCTCTCCTCCCTGTGCTGTGTGGCCGAGCTGAACCTCATACTTCAGCCAGCAAACTTCCTGGGCCGCTGTCTTCATTCAGGTGTGTTCCTTTTCAAGAGCAAATGAAGTCACAGCTCAGAAAAGCTGGAAAACTTAAAAGCACCAGAGCAGTGGCTTTCAAATGCAAGTTCACAGACCTGAACTTTGCTACCCACATCAGGATTGCATAAGAACTTTGTAACATAGAGATTCATGGACCTCACATGCAGAGATTTTGATTTGATGTTTCTGAAGTGGGTGACTAGGGTCTGTATTATAACCCTAAAGCACAGCCACTGTGCTAGACAGTGGCATGTCAGGATCAGCAACAGTAGTGGCAGATATTAATAACAAAGCCTCCCATGATTGGCAGTCGAGCATAGTGAAGAAGAGCTTGGGATTTGAAGTCAGACTTAGATATGAATACAGGCTCTACCACTAACAAGGTGTGTGACTTCGGTAAACTTACTTAACATCTCTGAGCCTTAGTTTTTCTCAAATGTTAAGTTAGTTTAATAATGCCACAGTAATACAAATTAAATGAAACAATGACTGTAAAGTCCCTGGCATAGAGTAAAGAACAAAATAATTATAGGTATTTGAGGGGAGGGGAGAGAGAGAGAGAGAGAGAGAGAGAGAGAGAGAGAGAGAAGTTGATGACTTCCATGCCTGGGAAGAATGGTATCTGGAAGAACACTCCTTATTTAGGTTCTCCCTCTCATTGGTGTCATTATCATAAACTTGTGGTTTTGCTGCTGCTGACGCTACTGGAAATAGCCACCAGAGGGAGCTATTTTGCCCCTGTCATATATGTATTTTGAATCTGACTACAATTTGGGTTTTTCCCTAACCTCCTTCTTTAAAGAAAAAGAAGTGGAGCCAGGCCCAGTGGTCTGATTGGCAGAGGTTCCTGATGCAAAATGGGCATAGGGTACTGTCAGCACCCCAGTAAGGGTATTTGGCCTCCTGTCCACTGCTTGCCCCCCAGGGCTGAGCCCCGCTGGCTTTCAGCTTCTGGAGCAAGCACTCCTCACGACACCCAGGACCTTGGACACCTTTCTTTCTGTCCCAGCCACTCCCGCTCTCTGGCCCGCAGGCCCTGTTTGATTGAAGCTTTAAGAGGCTGGCTCTGTGTCCTCTTTCTGCTACTTTTCCACTGAACATTCCTGGGCTGGTCATGTCACCACTCCGCCTCCATCTACTGACCTGCAAATCATCAGTTCACTGGGGTTATCGTGAGGATTAATGAGATACGATACGTGAATGTGCTTGTCTTCGGAAAGCGCCAAGCAAGAGTGCTGCAGTAACGTTAGCATTTCACAGGAGGCCCGAAGCCCAATGGCCAGCAGCCTGTGAACTCTCACCCCTGCTCCGTGCCCTCCCAAGGGACAGTGAGGAAAACTGAAGGACTCTTCAGCTCAGTTTAACTCACTTACCCAAGTTCAAGCGAGGGATGCTTGTAAACACACCTGAGAGCCCCATTTTGTCACATCTGTCCCAACAGTCTGGTGATTCTTTTCAAATCCACAGTAAGTTGGGGGAGCTGAATTTTACTACAAGAAGGTTCATACTTAGAAAAAAGGAATCCTTGGGTTAGAAAAGCAATCCCAGAAGACCTTACTAGGAGTTTCCCGACAGACTTTGAGATTAAAGGGAAAATATGACTTTGGTTCTGGGCCAATGGAAAGAGTGGAACCAGAAGTCAGGAGTTTTGACTTCCAGAGATGCCACATTCTAGGGAGGGAAAGAGAAAATAAGACCTTGCTATGCTGCAGGGTCCTTGCCTGGAAAACAGAGATAATCACAGTCTGCCCTCCCTACTTCCTTTTAGAAGGAGGCTATAAAGTCATTACAATACCAAAAATAATGTCTAGCACTTACAATGTGTCAGACCCTGTTTTCAGTGTTTTTACACTTAACTTCTCAGAACAACCCCATTGCAGAGGTACCGGTATCCCCATTTTATAGGTAAGGAAACCCAACATAAGGGATCAATGGCTTTTAAAGTGCTCATCAATGACTATCATGTCTGAATAGAGTTGTCCAAGCTATTCATATGTCTGTCCTGTTGCTTCACCTCTTGGAGATTTGGACTTTTGTTAATCAGGTGACAGATTTAAAATGAGACGAGTTCTCCTGGGTGTTCTTCGCAAAGTGGGGACCGTCACAGCACATGTAAGTGAACAGGGGGACACACTGTCTATGTGGTTCATATGATTTGGGTACCTGGAGGATTCCATTACAGAAGAGACATGAAATGTGTACCTCAGCATCTGTCAAGTGACTGCCTGACTTCATCATCCCAATCCTTTTCCTGAATTCTCTTCCAAATCTTTTCCAACCCACTCCCAACTCGAGACCCCAAAGTTGACTCTCTTAAGTCCATGTTATTCTCCATTGTTGTTGCAACAGCTGCCATTTCATAGTTAAGGCTTAAAAAGCTTAAGGCTCTAGAGTAGGGGTCAGCCTGTGTGCCAGGCACCTGCTTTTGTAATTGCAATGTTATGGGAACTCAGACATGCTCATTCATGTAAGCATTGTTTATGTCACTTTGGTGTTGCAATGGCAGAGTTGAGTAGTTGGAGAGAGACCACCTAGATCTGCAAACCTAAAACATTTATCATGTGGCCCTCTAAGACAGTTTCTGTTCCTGCTTTGGAACCAAACTACCTTCATTTCAGGTGTGGCTCTGCCTCTTATAAGCTGTGTGACCTTGAACAAGTTACTTCATTTCTCTGGGCTCTGGCTTCCTCATTTGTAAATTGGGGACAATAGAATCTACCACATAGGATGTAGCGCACAATAACAGCAGCATCAGATCACCTGGAAAGTTATTATGCTTCACAGATGTTGCATTTTTACAAATCGAAGGCAAAGTCCTCCACAGCAAAACGATGATGAGTTGCTTTATTGTGATACTCACTTTATTTCGGTGGTCTGGAACTGAACCCGTGATATATCCAAGGTATATCACATGGATAGTTAATCAATCTCTATGTAGTATGGAGGGTTGTCTTGAAATTTAGCCATAAATGTATAGACTTTCAGTAGGAAGAATAATATCTGACTTTTCTTTTGCATCTACCTAGTACCAAGCAACATTGGGTGCTTATTCAAGACTATGTGATTAATTGAATAATTGCTAAAAACAAAGTTGTTTTCCTAGGATCTATAAAACAGGCATGGTTGGAATGTGTGGCTGGGCCTCAGTGAACCCTTGAGTCCCCTGAAATGAAGCACAAATGTTTGCATTTACAGTTATACATCATTTTCTATAGATGCCCCAGTATCTTCATCACATTCTCAGATTTCCCAACATTTTAAACCACAGCTCCAGACACAAGCACCCAAGTGCCATCGTGCTGGAATGGGGCATGGTGGGTGGATCCTTATCTACGAGTATCCCATGGGGGAGAGTAGAGCTGGAACACAAAGATGGCCCCCACTGTGACTTTCTTTATTTCCCCTTCTCTGCCTCTGCCCCGTCATCTCTGCCCTCCTCTTCCTTGATTCTCCCAGGAATCATGGGGTAAATAACTGCATCACATCATGGAGATGGCTGTTTAATCTGAGATGAGTGTTACATTACTCATTGCTCAGGGCCCCTTTGATCCACCAACATTTGCTGCTTTTATCCCCATGTAGTGCAGACATTAGTGCCCTGAATGCCTCGTGGCCTTGTTGTCTTTTAGATGCTGTCAGAGATTATTTGCTCAGGAAAGCAGATGGATATGTTGTTTAATGTCAAAATAATTACTATTTGGTTGGCCTGATAGATAGTTTTCAATGTTTTCATGTTTACATCAAAAGAGCATTGCTAAAATTATGTTTTGTCTGTTAAAGTAAACAGGCTAGGTCAACCTTTTCTTTAAAACTTAATTTTTCTGTTTGAGGAGTTGGTTTATTAAAATGGTTAGATGATAACAGAACCAAGCAGAAATGGTCACTTGAGTTGAAACGCACAGCTGCGTGTTTTTTATTTGTATAAAAGCTGGAAAGAGGCAGTAAACAATGCTTTCAACAAGGGGCGGTGCAGTACAGTGGTTAACAACAGACTTCAGCTCCAGTTTTAAATCCCAGCTCTGCTGCAGTCACTGTAGGAACCTTCTAACATGGTTTTTCAACGATCCTGTGCCTCAGTTTCCCCATCAGCAAAATAGATATAGTGATTTTTGAGAGTTAATTAAAGGAGCTCATGTACATAAATTTCCTGGCATATGCAACATGCTGTTTAAGTAATGGCTATCATGTAAATAAATGTAAGTTTTAAAGTAATTCTGTATGTTTGAAGTGGGGAGGGGAAGCAAGCTCTACAAGTTTATGAGAGACTTAAGGACCTAGAATGAGTCCCCATGAGCCACCATCTTCCAACTGCTCTGGGCCAATGGTTACCTTGTCTCTGGTTTCAAAGCTGGAAGCCTTCTAAATTCCAAAGCTCTGCCCCGACAGTGACCAGCCCTTTCAGGTTCTCAGCTGAGCTTATCTAGGAAGGTGTTAAAGAGTGAGGTTTACTTGGAGATAATGTGGTCACTTGTTTCTCTCTTCAAGGAACCATCATGAATGATACAGTTCATCTACTGGGAGGAGTTTCTCTAGTCACACATCTTGGTTCGTTTCCATTTAGCAACTTCTAGTTTAGCTCTCTAATTTACCAAAGAAGGGCAGGGAGGAAAGCTCTCCTGGCAGGTTGCTGCCATTAAACCACGTGAGAAGAGCCACTGAGCATGGGGACCCCCAACTCAACCTCTGGTGGGAGCTCCTCCAATTATTCTGATCAAACTCTTGTGTATCATGTTACTTCTTTATTTTTCACATGACTACAAGCTTCTTTTACAATAAGCATATGCTATTAAATGCTGATTCATTAAGGTAGTCAGACCAGATTGATTATGGTTGCTTTTCAGCAGTTTTGCTACCTGTTTGACAAAATTAATGCATTGGTTTAACCTCAGGTCTGCTTTCTCAAGTTCAAGTTCTATTCCCAAATTTACTATGGCTTATGGAGACTTATCTTTCTTCAGGATGTTATTCTTAGAGCACTTTTGTCTATGCTGGGAGGAATGAATCCAGAAATGGTTGCATTTGTGTGGCAGGTTACTAGGTTTGGGGTTTGTTCCAAGTGTGTGGGGGCTTTGAATTCCCCTCTTTGCCAAGAAGAGATGGATAAAGTGATTAGAATCGGAACTGCAAGCGAAGGCTGGGGGGCCTCATTATACTCCCAGAAAGTACAAAAGAGTAGGGCTGGCTCCTTAACTCCCTAAACTCCCCTAGCAGGACTCCAGGGGCCTCACAAAAAGACACGTTCTACTCATATCTTATACAAATTAGATGTCATACATTATTCCTTGGCCGATATGGCAGAGGTTATACATCCCTACTGTAGTATAAATTTTCTGAGTATAACTAGCATTAAAAATCTGGCAGTGGTACTTCCTTATTATTGCAATACCAGAAATTTCAGGAGTAACAACATCTAAAAGACTGAGATAGGCTCGATACTAGGCTACTATTTAAATCAAGCACTAATGAAACAGTAATTTCATCAAGAAGTGTTACTGTGAGTTATAATTCTCTGTTGGGAATAAATAAGACATCCAGAGGCCATTCAGGATGTTAAAAAAGAAATGTTAGATGTTAACAATCTCAGAAAACTACATCAGTTGACAAAAACGTTTAAAAGTGTAGGATGTGCACTGCTGGCAGATGTACAAGGCAGGCCAAACATTTTGAAGAGCAGTTTGGCAATATCTAAAAAACTCAATTATTCATATGTACCTACATCATGATGCACACATTGCATTTCTAAGAGATTTATCTTAGGAAGGAATTGCACTTAAGTGTCCAAGAAGATATGCAGAAAGATGTTCACTGCAGATTGGCTTCAACACCCAAATATCAGAAACAACCTAGTTCATCAATAGGGAAACAGACAAATTATGGTGTATTCATACAGTATAATACTACATAGCAGTTAAATAAACTGAGCTGTATGTATCAAATGAATAAATTGCAGAAACATTGCTAAGTGAAAACAAGTCGCTGAAGAGTGTGTGTATAGAGGTGGAAATTAAGACTCTTTCCAGACACAAAGACTACAGTAAAGGACTAAAAACACGGGAGGGAAAGGTAGACACTCATCTCACCAGAACAGCATCTCCAAGGCGGGAAGCCAAAGCCAGGAAGAACAAAAAGTGGTTGCAACTGCCCTCCATAAAAATTAATGACTTAAAAAATAGTTCTGCAGCAAATACCTCAAATATTACCGTGATAGACACATGGATGTGTTTATTTTTAATTACTTAAACTTTTTGTACGTGTACTCTCATTTACGGCCCTCCTAATGGAGCCGGCAGGTCAGCTGGCCTTTTCCTCACATTGCATATGCATGTCCTCATAGAATCCTTTGTTACCATTAACATCTTTCATCTTTCATCTTGGCATAGATTGGATTTCAGGAAAAAAACTGTTTTCTAATAAGTTCCTTCTGCCCTCATGTCCACTGGTTCAGAGAACTGAAAGTTGTTTCCAAGTGAAATTAAATCCTCGAGGTCCTGACAAAATCACTCCTCTGCCAATAGATCTCGTTCCTCGCCCTCCGTGGACGTCCTGACACCGCTCCACCTCATTTCAGGAGCGGGCTCACTGAGCTATTGTTTGCTCCTCCATCCCGATCATTAGTGAGTCGTCGTGTTTCCGTCTCCTGGTCCTGCCGAAGCCTGAGCAGAGCACTCCCTCTGAGCGGAGAGCCCGGAGTTGCCAGGATGGTGCCTAGGGCTGGCTGCTCCCCCACTCTCCTGGGTGCTTTCTCAAGGTTAAAAGGAAAGCTGAAGGACGTGACTCCATGAAATCCCAATTTATGGCCCTGGCTTACCCCAACTACGCACTCACAGCTTCTCTGTAGTCAGCCCAAACCCCAAGAAATATACCTCTGATTCAAAACACGGGATCAAGTTTAGCTAGACAGAAAAAAAACAGCATTCCTATGTTCTTTATAAAACCTCCAAAGGCACTAAAGGGGAAATAAAGGAAATAGATCCATGGCCACAGGGTGGCTAACTAGACAGCGATGAAAAAATGTAGCGCTTGGGATGTTATGTTACCACATCTCTGTCCTCTTCTATGTTCTAGTCTCTCCAAGAAGAATTAATGAAAATGTTGAAAAATGTACATGGAGGTCATATACTAGGTAACCTTAAAGATAAAAGCAGTCAGAAGGTAAGGCCAAAATTTTTGTATTAGGAAAAAGGACCCAATTCCTGTGATATGACTCCATAATTTATAAGCATTCTCATTCATGATAAATTATTATTATTGTGGAGCAGATGGATGAATCTCAATCATGGTACTATAATGGAAGATTAAACATTTTCTTAACTTCTATTCATCAAATCAAGTCTTTATACTCACAACAAAGGACAATGCATCAATGTTATCATTAGGGCTTTTTTAAATATAACTTTAGCATGAAGCATAGTAAGACATGATTAATGTAATGATGAAAGTAAATACTGAACAACACACATTAGTCTAGATTAGCGACTCCTTTTTGGTTCTCTCATTCTGTGGCTTCTCAGTTCTCTATAAATTTTGTCAAAGAGAAGCAATCATCAAAATCATTTGACCTTTTTTTGCCGGGTGTTCCTTTTCAGCTTCGTCTTTATTTGTAAAATACTATCTATTCTCTAAAGCTATGGGGACAGGGGGGTTTCTGGGGAGGAAAGGGGAGATAATATCCATTCAGCACCCCCAATGCGAAAACAGTTTTCTCTCTTGGTCGAGTTTTGCGTCATGTTTAACAGTTGTAAGACTTGGAAGGAAGAGAGAAATCGCATGATCCATAGCACCTTTTATTCATCACATCCCAACACGCAAGCCTGCCCCAAATGACTCCAGATCCAAACACATATCCATTTTTACATCAGGGAAGGCAGTTTCACAATCCCCTTCAAGAATGTATTTCAATACTTTTCGTTATTGCCAAGCTCTTGTTTGTAGACACAGACCAAACGAGCTGACAACAGCAGAACACTACTCAGTGGGCCAAAGAGCACTGACCTTGAAGTCATGGGACCCAAGGTCAAGCCCCTGATCTTTCACTTTATGGATCAGCAGGCCTCGCACATACTGTTTAGTTGTTTTTTTTTTCTTTTACTTATAACATTTATTTCCTTCTCTGACCATATGCACATTTAACATTTTACATGTAACATCTCAGTTTACTCATTAGGAAACTCCCTACTGTGTAGGTCTCATTATCCCTTCTATATCCATTGTTATTATCCTTGTTAATTTATAAAGAAATGGAATGAAACAAAATAGGAAGGCTTCAAGAAACAATTGTAAGACCAGTTAACAGGTCATAATAGTTCAATAAAATATCAACAGTTTAATATTTGAAAACATAATAAAGAGAACCAATAGTCAATTACTGTATATCAGCGTACCACCTATGGCGATTCCCCAGCTGAAATACATGCAATGATTTTTAAGGTGAAAAGAAATTTCCATAGCAATTTTCCCATCCACCCCCAAAATTTTAGAGAATATATTTTTTTCAAATAATAAAGCCTAACAAAGCAGGTGCTAAGTCTAAAGAAATGCTCCAAAGATATCACATAAAGTACATAGAATACCAGCAAAACCAAGTCAGGACTATGATTACTTCACCTCCCAGAGAGATGTTTACCCCACATAACTAGAAATATTTCAGCCTTTCAGGAGTTGATGATGTAAGAAAGTAGTGGGATGTTGTTGTTTAAATACTTGCAGTACTGGAACAATGACTCCCTACTTCTAACTCCCAAATAACTCTGGGATACATGAATCATTTTTTGATAATGATCTAGAAGTCATATCAGATCTTGGGGGAGCCCTGAGTCATCATTTGCCACATTAATTATCACTGAGTAGAAGTATAACTTCAAAAACTATATAGAGAAAGGCAGACTCCTAGCACCAGGTCACATGTTCGTCATATATTAACATACAGTCCACACGTGTGTATGTGTGCGCACACAGTATCGATTCCAGATGAAGAATTTGTCTAATCTAAAATTAAATCTTTATTTAAATCCCATTGCCTTTGGCTTTTACACTTAGAAGAGATGAAAAATTTTGCCCCCAAATAAGATGCTGTTGTGAAAAGAACATAGCCAGATTCTAACACTACAAGCAAGCAAGCAAGCTTGGAGACAGGGCCAGGCGGAGCGGGGGTTGTCAAAAACACACAGTTTGGTGAGGGAGCCGCAAGCACATTTACTGTCAGAGAATTATGGAAATTGATAACTAAATGCAGCTGGTTACAAAACAGTATGTACAGTATGATCTCATTCTGTGAAAATGCAGACATACACATGCATACATATACATGTTGACCTGGAAGTACAAGGACTAAGGTATAAACAAGACTGATACTGGCAATGAGAAATATGTTTTCATTTTCTTATTTTCATCTGTATTTTCTAATTTTCTTCAGTGTATAAATACTGATTCTATAGTAAGGGTCATATGCTGACGTGATTATTTCTTTAAAATGGATTACTTTCTCTACATATTACAAAGTCTTGTTTCACTGCTCCATCTTCTGTCTTTTCTTTATAATCTCAACCACAAAGTAAGGCTAACATTTTTCCTTCTATTTTAGCTGTTGGAAGAGGATCATTATTGAAAACTGTGCTGGTGGGCGTGTGCGCACGCGCGCGCGCACACACACACACACACACACACACACACACACACACACAGCTATGCTTTTAACTTGGACTTGTGATTGATTCTAAGTTTCACTATGTGTTAGCTCTATGGCCCAGACAAATGAATTAACTTTCCTCACCCTCAGAATCTTCAACTGTTAAATGTGGCTGGATGTTCAAACTTTAAGGTATGTTGAGTGAATTAAGGAGAAAATACATGTAGACACGTATCAAACGTAGAGCCCCCGATAGATAATATATGGCTTATGTAATTATGTTTTTAGCAGACACTTTTCTGCTATATTATTTACACACTTACGCAGCAATTATGTGGGGAAATCATTGCCTGTGGCTGCTGACAGGTTGAACCCTGAGTCTCCAGGACTATTGGAGCTGACGCCTAAATATAATTTCTCACCTACAAAAACCACTGAAGCAGTTAAAGAAAAGGCAGCCAGTTATCCACTTTCTTATTGTCAGGAAAGAGGAAATTGTTTCCTAATAATCTGACAAGAATGGAGTAGGAAAGAAGGTGAGAATAAAAGGCTATTTTCTCAGTTCACAACCAGGGAGAAAAACACACTACGGTCTTGTTATTACCCTGTAAATACCATAGTACATTAAAATGTTAGAGGAGATGATTGGAGGGCTCAACCCAATCTGATATCAGAAATCTCCTTTTGTCATAAACTGCCCCCTGCCTACCTCTGTTTACCTCCAAAAATGTTTACCAATATCTGTGACAGAATTGCCAAGAAATCGCTTGAATAGAGTGAGAGAGAAGCTAATTTCATGAATAGTGGCCAAATGAAAGACTTAGGAAAGAGGTAAGTCTGAGGGGAATTTTTTTTCAGTGAAATACTCTAGCATGTGCCATGTAAATCCTATCTTCAGTCTCTCTTGTGAAACCTTCAGTAAAATCTTCCTCGTTCACGAATGCTTTCGTGCAAATAGATACTTTATGATGAATTTAAGGAAATACTGATTCTGCTTCAGGCTGTCATGGGGGGAATTACAGGCTGCCCCTGCGGCCCGCCAGCATATGCGTCGCTTTACTCTGGGTGAGCTAAGGTCCCGTTTAGTGTCACAGGCAAAGCAGCCTTGGCAAATTTCACACAATTAGCAAAGCGAGGCAAACACTTTCATCACATGACTCTCATCATTGTCCTGTGATGCTACATAGAAACTATCAAACTTGTCATTTCTCACTACTTCCCACCCAGTCTGATGTGCCCCTAGACCACATTCCTTGAGCCTGAGACCTCCTGACCCATCATTACGTCTAGAACGTACCATCTCTGAGGGGCCCTGTGAGCACTGCACTAAACAATACCACCTAAGCACTTGGAAATTGATGCTTCCATTACCTTTTATTGCCAATGCCAAATATCACGACTCTAAACCATGCTTCTTGGGTTTCAATAAGCTTTTATCTCTATTCAAGTAAATTCTTAGAGTTCAAGTCCCTCTCTGGAAGGGAATTCCGTCCCATGAGTGGACTGACCTCATATAAGGGTCAGGAATCGATGTAACAAAGAGCAACTGGTCTCAGTTTTTCAGTCAATGCGAGATTTAACATAGGGGATTGGACTGTTTCAAACAAGGGAAGGTTGCAAAGGGAAAAGTCAAGTAGGCTCCAGGAAGCTGGGTTACAAGATACTAACACCGTCACCATGACACAGTGATGTTTCTGCTTCTGCTGCTACCATAGCTGTCAATTCTTTGTACTCCCAGGAAGATGGCACACACAGGGAGCATGGAGTCTCACCCCTGCCAACACTTGCAACTGGCGAAACCTGCTTCCTTCACTGCAGGGAGATAGCCGCCACCTAACTCCCACCTTCCAGGCGTGTAAGTGCATTCTGAAGGCAGAACATAACTCATGTGCAGGACCCAACTGCAATGCATTCTGAAAGCAGAGCTTTTAGCTTTCCAGCTCCTTCAAATGGAAGGAGGATAACTGGTGTAGATTCAGAGCAACACAGAGAAACTGCTCTGGTTTTCAGTTTGTAAGAGATTTAATACAGGGAACTGGGTTCTTGCAAATAATGGAAGCTAAAGCATATTCCATCCACCAAACACAAAATGCTAATACTTATCACAGCCGGGCTATGGGTGGGTGGAGACTTACTGTTCTGTTGTGCACTTCCACGTGGGTTTGAAAGTTGTTTCATCTTTGGAAGACTCTGTCCTGGTTAAGCCTCCGTTTGCCCCCGACTCACACCCACCCACTCCTCTTCTCCACTCCGTTCTCTGCGTCGGGAGGCTGGCTTCTTCGGATTGCATCACTTGGGTTTTCTGGCTAGTTGGCTTCTGGTTTGAATTGATTGATTTGAGGTTCTACAGGAGGTCAGAGAAAATAATAAGAGAGAGCCTGGCTGTTTATTCTCCTTTCCCTCCCTCTGCTGAGCCACTTTGACAATGGTGCCCCCGCATTATTATATAGCTCCTGCCCAGAGGTCCCTCTCTTGCAGCTCTGACTTTCGATGGACTCGTGTAACACTGTATCTTCCTTGTGACAATGGGTGTGGGTGGCTTCCTGCTGCTGGTGGTGTTTGTGTGAGTCAGCATCCTGGGTTGCTTCCCTTATCCCCATCCCATCATCTCTAAGTAGTCCTTTGGACAAAAACCTTTGAACCATCTAAATGGAGCTCTGTTATCCCCTGGGCCCTTCAGCTCCCCGTTAAGTTCCTGCTCTCCACACCCACCAACCTCGGCTGCCCACGCAGTTGGCATCACCCCCACCCTCCACTGTTCCCTCCCCTGCCTGTACCCACACTACTGAGCCTTTGTGTCTTCTGCTCGGGATCTTACAGTGTACCAAACAATTTATAAATGAATTGGTAGCTTAATTTTTTTCCAAGATAAGGTCTCTCAATTTTAAGAGAAGCATGCAGAGGTATCACGATTATGATAAGCATTTCAGGGAAAACGAGGGACCATATTTGGAGGAGATTGGTCTATAGAGCCCAGAACCTATAGAGAGGAAGGTATGTGCATCTGGACGCCTGGTCCTGCATCACCAACAAGATTTGATTCAACGTTAGCAAAACAGAGAATAAGCTCCTTGAGGACTGAGATTTTGTCTTGTTCTCGGTTCAGACCCCAGCACCTGGCACAGCATCTGACACACAGTAAGAATTTCATGTATTTTGAAGGAAAGGAATGAATGAGTAGGTATGGCAGGAAGCTGCTTGGTCTTTTACCTCTCAGCCTTCCCATCACCTCCACACATGTGACTTTCAAAGTCAACCAACACAAAACCCACGCTCAGCCCTCAGAATTCTCGCTGTGATCTTGGGAAGAGACTCCTCCCCTCTGGGTCTTAGTGCCCTTGCTGGCAGAAAGGCCAGGGTCAGAGACTGTCAACATTTATGACTAAAATGACATTTAAAATGCTTTCATTGCATTTTTAATTTGGCAGGTGTTCTTGCTTTGTTTGAGTTTATCTAATTGATTGCTTTGGTAAATTGTTTTGGGCATGAATATGGCATTTTGAGATAGCATATGTTTCTAAGATATTTCTCTCTTGTGTTGACATTAACCACTTTATAGGAATTGCCTGAGCCACCCTGCCCCTGCACAAGTGTACCTTTCAGAAAAGTTTATGAAAAAAAAATGTGCTTAAGAGTAGACAAAGGGAAGGACAGCCATTTGTTTAAAGATGAGGGATAAAGGGCCTCGCTGTCAAAATAGTCTAACCAGCATCGTGGACCAGAAGTAGCAATTATCAAAAACTAAGAGGCAAAGTACATTTCATAGCCATAAACATGCTGCTGATACAGGGTAAAATATCTAAAAAGTGAGTTTTTCAGAGTAAATTAGTTTCTGAAAAGACAAACCAAATTTGGGAAACTATTAAAATGTAGATTAGAATTTCTCTCCTCTACCAGCAATTTTCTCAGAAGTTATAAAATTTCTCAAGCATTTTTAACTAGAGGTAAAGAATCCATTTTTGAATAATAGAGATATTGACATGCAAACAAATGCTATTAAAGGTTGGGCTAAGAAAGTCCTAGCTGAAAAGACACAGGCATAGTACACCTAGAGGAATAAAGGTCATATCCCCATAATTACTTCCTTTCTAAGCCAAAAATAATGTGTGACTCCAAGCTAGTTGAACGTATTGCGTTTGGATAGTCATGGCTTCCACTAAACTTTTCAAATTGTGCCCATTAAGTTGAGCAACAAACTTAAATACATATAACCTCAGCTAAGCAGAGTTCTTACCTTCCTAATTTAAGGATTTATCTCAGAAGTTATTGCCAAATTGTGGCAAAATTAAGTTGAGAACAGGAATATAAATCAAAGGAGAAAATACTATTTTAGTGAAGAGGTATGAGAATTCCCTTTAAATGCTAAATGTCTTTGTTGGGAAAAGTCCTACTTGGTGTAGGAGGCAGAAACTGTAATTCTCACTACATATTCTTTGGTTCCCCTCTATTCCTTAGCCCCTTAAAGTTCATGGAGCTATATGGAGCATCTTCTGGCCAGGGACGATGAGAAGTGACACCCTGTATTGCTTTGAAGCAGAAGCATACAGTAGTGCTTGGTGGAGCCTCTCTCCGCTTAGGTCTCTGAGTGACTCTGGGGAGTAGAGCTCCTTAATGACTCATAGTGGACATCTACCAACACTTGGAAATGAACTTTGTTGGGGTGGCCTCTAAGATTTTAGAGTTAATTTGTTATAGAAGCTTCATCTTGCCTATCCTGATTAATACAGATTAGAAACAGATTTTGAAAGGCCTAGGTATTCACAGAACTGATCTGCATGAAGAATTGGGTCCCTGTTTAAGAAAGGGAAAGGAAGATAGAGAGTCATATAGGCAGGGAACAAAGGACAGCTATAAGTTATAGAATGGAATCCCCACTCTATAACTTCCAAATCTTCAATCACTACCACCGAAACTCACAAAATAATTGTCATAAGTGGATTATCAATAAAACAACTTATTTTTGCACCAGGACAATGCAGGGCTAAAAGAGAAGCCGTGCACCTTGCTCTCAAAAGCAGGAACGTGATAGCACTGAGAAGAGGCAGAAATCTTGGGCAGGCATATGAGATCATCAACCCTTGAACTAGGAGAGATGAGGCTGTCCTATGTTGAATTCAAGAATCAAGGAAGCCTAAGTTTTCTGGTTTTGTTTGGGCTACTGGACCACTTCTTATAGTTACAGGAAAAGTTTTCTTTTAAAAAAATTACTTTCACTTGATTCAAGAAAATCGAAGCAGTCTAATTAGATGATCATAGAATCTCAGAATCTCAAGGTGAGAAAGAACATTAAAAGAACATCAAGGGTCCCCTGGTCAAACCCTTTCTGTTCCCTCTTTCTAGGATAATCCCACCAGGTGGCTTCTGATCTCTGCTTGGCCATCTCCTGTGCCAGAGAATTCACTGTCTCCCAACGCTTCCCTTTCTATCCCTGCATGGCTCTTACTAATTTCTTCACTGTGTTGAGCTGAAGCTCCACTATGTTTTCCCCGTAACTTCCTTAGTGACCCAGCTTCTAAATCTTGAGGCATACAAAGCAATTGTAGTGCCTCTTCCACAAAATAGATTTTCAGATACTGGAAGGCAGCAACAATCATGTCCTCCTCCCTCTGGAAGTTATTTTTGGAAAAGCATTACCCATATTCCTTTTACCAGGCTTGGGGTAGGTGTATCCCTTTTCTCCTACTAATTACCCTGCCCTTCAGAAGTGGGTGAGATGGCAGGAAGGGGGAATAAAAAGGAATACAGATCATGTTAATATCATGTTAATATCAACAGCAGACCTAATTAAGCAAGATTTCTTGTCTGCTCATTACCTCCTCATGAATCTCACCTCCAGGGACCCATTAAATGGGTGAGAATCAGAGTTCCCTTTTAAGTAGATCAAGTAAGCACTGCCTTCACGGTATAATTTGAGACTATGCCAGAGCTCTTTGCCTCAAAATCCTAAACCTAACACAAAGCATTCGGCTACGATTTCTCTTTTTATAACTGGGTTTCCCTGATACACCATTGCAAATATGAAACATTTCTCTGGCTGCTGCCCATTCACCAAGATAAGATCACCCATTCTCATTTGCTAATGACACTCTACTGATTCAAAGTCAAAATGCTACTGATGCTGTGCATTTGGATGGTACTGAATGGAGGAAACATTTTTCCTCCATTCCTTTCTGACCTTGTTTATAACATATACCCCCAATATATTATGCCCCCATGTCCTCCTGAGTCTTCAGACAACTTTCAGATTTTATTTTCATTCCTTGATTTCTGTCACTCAGACTGGGCTAGAGGAAATCTAAGAAACAGACTTACTGCTGACCATTCCCCTCCGATCTCTAGGCACGTCTTTGTTCAGATTTGGGCCCCTCCTCTTCATGCAAATGATCCATTAAAAATTAACCTACCAGGTCACCTAGAGATGTCCACATAAATGCCAAGGTTATGACACTTCACGAAGTTGTTTGTACAGTGCTGCCAATGTAAGCACACAGTGACATGTTCATGAACTTAATTGTCAGATTTTGGGAACAATGGCAGCTCTGATGGTCATTCCACAAAAAGAGTTCCAAAACTGCTTTGAAGGGTGGACTAGGCGCTGGAGTCGGTGCATAGCTTCCCAAGGTGGGGTACTTTGAAGGTGACTATAGTGATATTCAGCAGTGAGGTATGTAGCGTTTTCTCCAAGATGAGTTCACAAAATTAATTGTCCAAACTTGTATCTTTATAACTTATTCCTTAACTGGAAATTTGTACTTCTTAGTTCCCATCACCTTTTTCATCCATCACCCCACCCTTTTCCTCTACAGAAACCATCAGTTTGTTCTCCATACCTATGAGTTTTTTCCTGTTTTGTTTGTTCATTTGTTTTGTTTCTTAGATTCCACATACAAGTATGTGAAACTATATAATATTTAAGCATCTCTCTAATTTATTTCATTTAGCAGAATATCCTCTAGGTCAGGGGTGTCCAACCTTTTGGCTTCCTTGGGCCACATTGAAAGAATTGTCTTGGGCCACACATAAAATACACTAATACTAACGACAGCTGATGAACTAGAAAAAGGTCCATGCATAATTTTCCTAATATTTAAGAAAGTTTACAAATTTGTGTTGGGCCGCATTCAAAGCTGTCCTGGGCTGCATGCGGCCTGCAGGCCACAGATTGGACAAGCTTGCTCTAGGTCCATCCATTCTGTTGCAAATGGCAAGATTTCCTTCTTATTTATTGCTAAATAATATCCCAGTGTGTGTGTGTGTGTGTGTGTGTGTGTGTGTGTATACACACACACACACACACACACATATATATGTATACATATACATATATATCATTTTTTAATCCATTCATTTATCTAGCAATGAACACCTGGGTTGCTTCCATATGTTGGTTATTGTAACTAATGCTTTAATGAATATAAGAGTGTATATATCTTTTTAAATTAGTGATTTCAATTTATTTGGATAAATACCCAGAAGTGGTATTGCTGGATCATATAGCAATTTTATTTTTAATTTTTTGAGAAACTTCCATATTGTTTTCCATAGTGGCTACACCAGTTTACAATCCCACCAGTAGTGCACAAGGGTTGTACTTTGTTGTAGCCATTCTGACAGGTGTGCAATTATCTCTCTGTGGTTTTGATTTCATTTCCCTGATGATAAGTGATGTTGAATATCTTTTCCTGTGTCTGTTGGCCATCTTTATGTCTTCTTTGGAGAAATATCTCTTCAAGCCCTCTGTGCATTTTTTAATAGAATTGTTTTTTTTGTATTGTTTGTTTGTTTTTATGTTGAGTTGTATGAGGTCTTTATATATTTTGGATATTAACCCCTTGTCAGATATAACATTTGTAAATATGTTCTCCCATTCAGTAGATTGTCTTTTTGTCTTGTTGTTTCCTTTACTATGCAAAAGCTTTTTAGTTTGATGTGTCTCATTTGTTTATTTTTGCTTTTGTTGCCTTTCCCCAAGGAGACATATCCAAAAAATTATTGCTGAGATCAATGTCAAAGAGTTTACTGCCTGTGTTTTCTTCTAGGAGGTTTATGGTTTCAGGTCTTAAATGTAAGTCTTCAATCCCTTTGGAGTTAAATTTTTTGTATGATATAATAAAGTAGTCTAGTTTCATTACTTTACATCTATGTTTCCAGTTTTTTCCAACAGCATTTATTGAAGAGACTGTGTTTTTACTCCCCTATATATTCTTGCTTCCTTTGTCATAGATTAATTGATTATATAAGCATGGACCTATTTCTGGGTTCTCAATTCTGCTCCATTGATCTATTTGTTTATTTTTCTACCAGTACCATACTGTTTTGATTACTATGGCTTTGTAATGTAATTTGAAATCAGGGAATGTGATAATTCTAACTTGTTTTTTTTTTTGTTTTTTTTTTTTTTTAAGATTACTTTGGCTATTCAGGTTCTTTTATGGTTCCACATAAATTTTAGGATTATTTGTTCTAGTTCTGTGAAAAATTCCATTGGTATTTTGATAGGACTTACCACATTTTTCCATGTATAAGACAATATTTTTGTCTAAAATTGTTAGACCAAAAATTGGGGGTTGTCTCACACACGGGAGTAACCAGTTGAGAGGGCTTCTTAATGTTGGGTTAGAAAAGTAAGGGTTGTCTTATACATGGAGGTAGAATACAGTATTTATGTTATTTGAGCCTTCATTTTTGCATTTTTAAAATGGAGACAACATCAATCCCATCTCCCTCACCTTCAGACTTCTCTCTTGTTTTGCAAGAATTACATGAGGTAATGTATGTAACTAGTACAATGTCTAGTATAAAATAAATCAATAAATGTCTGCTCTCCTTCTTTCCCCACCTGCTCTGCTTTCTTTTTTTTCCTTATCCAAGACACATAGAAATGTGTAGATTAGTGGGAGTGGCTGGACCTGCAACCTTGATGCCTCAGAGGGACTAGCCCACCCTCACCCTGTAACAACAGGGAATGAGTAGGTGTTCTTTTGCATGTTGATTGAGAGCATGAGCAGAAGTAAGAACACCAGCTTCTGTGAGGAGTGCCTTTAACCACAAACCATAATCAGTGTTCACAGAAGCTTGATAGGGAAGGAAGAAAGAGGCAGAGGGTGAGGTGTGATTATTTTTCCCACCCAGATGGAAAGAAATACTAATAGAACATTTTTTTATTCAAAAAAACAAAAAAACAAAAAAAAAAAAACTAAGGCGTATATGCCTATGCATGTAGTATATCTCTTTGCCTTTTTATCCAACAAAGTCAGACTCTTTTACAAAATAGAGGCAAAATAATAAGAATATCCAACAGTGGAAGAGAAGCAGCATCTGCTTAGCTCAGCTCCACACAAAACAACACAACCTTACATAAGAAGCACTTTATCTAAATGTTTGTAGAAGCCAGCACGTAATTATCCTATTTGAATAGGAGAGGGAAAGAAGTTTTAATGCCAGACCTTCCTTACTTGTCATTCCCCCCACCATGCACCTCAAAAAACGGGAAAAAAATATTTCAATAAATAAATGAGGCCAGAATCTCTCCCACATCCTCCGCCCCCAAGCCTCTTGCTAGGGAGCAGCAAGGCATCAACTCAGAGGGGAGGCTGCCACCTACTGGGCCACCACTAACATCCCTCAATATTTTTTGTCAGCCTTTCCAAGTCTCTTTAAAATCCCGATTTCTCCTGAAGC
Source organism: Lyroderma lyra (assembly GCA_004026885.1). Taxonomy (NCBI): domain Eukaryota; kingdom Metazoa; phylum Chordata; class Mammalia; order Chiroptera; family Megadermatidae; genus Lyroderma; species Lyroderma lyra. The sequence continues at coordinate 62,311 of PVJL010005907.1, forward strand.
TGCTTTGTTAGTGGTAGTGACAGAATCATAACCCAAGGTACTACTGCACAGAAACTTAAAAGCTGCAGCACGAATTAATTAATCATATGACAGCCTCTAGCAAACTTCACCACAACATTTTTGCTTTGGGTGTCAGAAAGCCTGCATATTCAAAAGGAGAAAGAAACCTTTCTCTCTGAACCTCTGCTGTTGTTTTCTAAGGACGAAGGACTTTAATAGTTGGTAACTGCTGCTAATTGCTCCCTGGACAGCCCTAATCTAGCCATTTCCTCTCTGCCTTTTACTCCATAAATCCTTCAGAAGACTAATATATTGGTTTAGTAGTCCTCAAAAGTACCCCTTTGATTCTATTGGTTTACGTGTTTACAAATAGTTTCTCTATATCCACCACTTAAAAGAGCCTACTTTTAGAAAATCTTCTATTATTGATGCTCTGAACAACTCCAGGTTTATCAGAGTATTGCCATGATCAACCACCAAACCCTTCTTTCTTTCTCTTCCTTCCTTCCTTCATTTCTTTTTCCTTTTTTTTTTTTTTTTTTTTTTTTTTTTTTTTTTTTTTTTTTTTTTTTTTTAGAACACACTACCTTTCACTCAATAAGAAGCAGAAAATCTGAGTTCTCTGCCTCCAACTAGTTTTATACCCTTGGACTAGATTGTGCCTTGGATTCCTCATTTATGAAGCAGGAAAAGGAAACCTGCTCGACAGTAGCCCTGTAATACTAATATGGCTGCACTTAGGTGCACAGCTCACAGCTCCGTCATGATGAAACGTGTTCTCCATGAATCCTCTAACAACTCTGCCCAAGAGCTAAGAATTCTCACCCTAAAGAAGACACTAAGGGATCACCAAGGTCAACCATGGAGTACATAGAGGAGGTAGAGCTTATACTCAGAACTTCCAATCCTTGAAGGGAACTGTTTCTGTTCTCTTCTGCTATGCCTCTCTGTATGAGATGGACTCCTGCTATGGGAATGCACTCGATAAGGGGAAAGCTGTATGCAAATTCACATTCCATAAAGATCAAATACTAGCCTTTGAACTGATACATTAGAAAAGCTGGTCTAAGACCAAAAAATATTTGGTCTAAGATATAGAAATACTTGCCTATAAGACCAGGCAAGCAAGGTGAATGGATGGGTGGATGGATGGATGAATGAGTAGATTAGAGAACATCTCTTCTTGTTTTTAGGACTCTTCCTTAAGAGAGTTGCCAGTTATTCAAAAGGGACATTTTTCTGGTTCTTTTTGCTTTCATGCTTTTCCCCCTGCCTGTTTGCAGATTGCTTAATTACTTCGTTGGGCTTTGGAATGCATAACAGATACATGATCATCCAAGTTATTACCTGCATATTTTCTCATTAAGAATAATTATAGCTCTTACCACCACTGCCCACCCACTTAAGTCCTGCAGGCCTGGGCACACTGAAGTAATCATCTTTTGAAAATGATCGTGATGGGCAAGTGTTGTGTGCACAATCAGCAATAAGCAGAGTGAGGTGGGAAGATTTCCATCTCTTCCATTATTGAGCAGCTCAAAAATCACCTTCCTATTATCTCATCATAGTGCCATGCAGGACACCGAGGTGGTTTATGTTCTCCTGAAAAGTGAATTAGCCCTAAATGGGGAGACGAGACCCAGGGGTGCTAGATTGTGTCTGCCTCTCCATGGATTACCTTTCTGAGCACGTACACATCACCCATTTCATTGTCTACAAAATGGGATTTAAAAGATGCTTTAAAACCTCTAATCATCAAATCTGAGATAGGACAGTCTCACAGATGACAGCATAGCACTTTATAGTGATTAAGAGCCCAAATTCTGAAGCAGTAGCTCCTCCACTTTACCAGCCCTATAAAGTGGGCATGTCACTCAACCTATCAGAGTCTCAGTTTCCCCATCTGTAAAGAGAAGGTAGTAGTTGTCCATGCCCCTTAGGGATTGAGTGACATCCCACTGGTAAAGAAAGCACTTCACCCAGTGCCCAATATAGGTGAAAGTCCAATCAATGTTAGCAATTATTGTCACTGAGTCTAAACTGTAAGCATCTGTGTACTCTTCAGCAGAGCTCAGGCAACACATCTAAATTAAAAACAATAATTGCCCTCCAGGTAATCCAAAAACATTGTGGAGATGTCATGTTATTTTAATAAATGCATCATGAATGGATTCCATTTGAAAGGTAAGAGGAAGACAAGCTAGCAGATGTTTTAAAAATATTAGGTTGTACCCAAGAAAAAGCTGTCTGCAACTGGTTGCTTCAAGAGTTAATCGTTCTTAAGTTTAAAATATAAATCTTTTTGTTTTATTTTTCAATACAGATTAAAAAGTATTCACTGTTAAATGTTTTTAGATTTTAAACAAGCAGTGAAAAGCCTCCTTTAAAATTGTCTATTACCACCTAGAAAGAAGGGTTGATGTTTGTCGTAAATCATTCCACTGGTTCTCACCCATAGTCTCTCTTATTGCACTCTCCTTATACAATAAATAATGTTTGTCTGTACACATTCATCTTTATAAATATTGCTCTTTTCACATAGCCATGTATTGTAAACATGTTTCTATATCATTTAATATTCTTTGTCATCTTCTTAATGGCTAGGTGATTTTGTGTTCAATTTACGTAATTTATTTAACCAAGCTCTATAGTTGGTTATTTAGGTTCATTCCCAACTGGTTGTCACGAACATCCATGTGGCTAAGTCTTTGAATAAATTTCTAGCAGTGGGCTTGCTAGATCAACGAGAAAACGCTTTTTTACTTTTTTAAACCAAAGTTGATTTTTAACTTCCGATATTTTAACCTGATTTGGACACATAGACACATCCTCATCTTAGCTAGAATTTGGTGTCCCCAATAGGATAGTGTGTGTGTGTCTTCTGGGACAGACTGTCTTTGAAGCTGGGTCTGCGGGCACTACTCGGTGGTGCTGCAAGCAGCAAATGGCTAAGGGCTCTGAGCACAGTATCCACCTGGGCCCCAGAAGACTAAACATGTCACATTTGTAACCTTCCTAGCTGCACTTCCCGCAAGCTGGGGACAGCCTAAGCTTGACTGTCCTAGCCAAAATACCCAACTGACTGTGACTATCTAAGTGTCTGGGTATCTTGGTTCTCCAGGATGCATTTGGTGTCACTGATTTGAATAAGCTGATGTTCAGAACTGTCTGTGCAGAGATTTCAAGGATTTTTGTAAGAGTTATTTGAAATACAAGCTGGTATGTGCTGTATTCCTCTGACTTGGAAAAGTCAAAGTAGCTGAAGTGAGTGAGAGACTTGTTGTTCCCTGTATTCTTTGGTACAGTTTTAATTTCTTAGTATATGCATGTATTTAAAGGGGAAACTAAATGAATTTAAAATGAAAAAAATAAAAAATAAAAAAGTTGCAAGAAAAAAAAAGTGGGGGCAGTGGTGCGGGACACCAACACAAGAAAGATTAAGCCCAAAGAAAACAGTGTATGCATTTATATGTCAACTTCTGGATTAGTAAAATATTAGCAATAGTAAAGCACTTGAATGATTTCACCAAAAGGGTATGTTTGAGTAATTAAGAAAAATGTAAGATATGGAGCCAGACTGGCTGGGTCCAGAATGCAGCTCTGTCACTTACTAGCTGTATGATCGTGGACAATCGCTAAGCCACTCTGAACCACTCTGTATAGAGTTTTCTCATCTATAAAATGAGGCTAATTATCATGCCCATTTCACTGATAACTAGCACACTGCACACGATCATTGCGCATTGCCTGTGGTGGTGGTGGTGGTGGTGGTTGCTATTATTCCTCATTCAGTGTGTAAAATGCTATCATAATAATAACAAAGAGCCCTCCCTAAGATTTACTGATTTTGAAAATTAGAAGAGCATTTTTACTCCGAGTGCCTAACTGATATTATAGTTTATTGATAGTGATTCCAAATTTGAGAATTGCCACGAGTCTTTGCCAAAGTAGGTAACCCAAAACATGTGACGAGTTTGGTTTGGTTTTCCTTGTTTTTTGTGTGTCAATGTGATTTTGTTTCTTTTATTGAGTGTGGCTGGTGGGACTGAGAGAGAGAAAGACAGTGGTTAAACAAATAGCAAGCCTGAAGTTACAGTACCCATTTAATTTGACTGACCCTTAAACAATTTAAGAAGCACTTGTTTTGAAATCAGTATTTGCCTGAGGAAACCATTCACAAGATAGGAGCGCATTAAAGATTCCTGAGAACATTCTAATCCCACTTGCTGTGCATAATGTGCTCAGTCATTGGAAATGTATTGCTCGCAAAGTAGGTGATATGGTGACGGGGACAGTGGACTCTGCTGTCACACAAACCTAGATACATTCTTTTGCCCAGCACTTTACCAAACACGATAAACAGAGTGCTGTTATGCCTGTTTTATCAGTGACCCCTGCTGCCTTATTCCAGGGTGGCCCTTCCCAAGCTGCCGGTGTTATTAAAATGGGCTCCCACCTCCAGGATTTTAGGTTCAGGCCATCCCAAACTCAGGTCAACATACTTAATTCGTGAGAGTGCAGCAGGCTGTTTATGAGGACTCTATTATGAGGTCTTAGCAGATTCAGTCCTGTGCCTCTCACACAATAGGTGTTCAATAAGCGTCTGTTAAATGAATGACCAGTTTTATCATGTGAATATAACATCATACTTCCCCCATAAACATAGGACAATCCCAGATGCCCTGTATCTGCACACCTTCAGGCATAAGAAGGCTGCATTGTTTGATCCAAGTCCCTTTCTCAGCTGCCCCTTTGACTGCCAAAGGTCATTCAAACAGAGCAAAGTGTAAGAATTGGGCCCAAACAATAAAGTCTACTTAGAAAACACTTTCATTGCATTAAATACAGTTTGTGTTAAGCTTAGAATTCTGACTCCCAAAACTGTCTGTGATAACACCTTGAAAAACAAACTGAAAATTGGCTTGTTTCATTTTACTAAATTATTCAAAATCCAAGAAGTTTTAGAAAGTGGGCCCCGTAATGAATGATCTCATAGTCTGAAAACAGAGACAAATGCTTCTCCTGACCTCCTTTGAAGACGTGAGCAGCACCCAGCTTGCCTGGTCATTGTGGACGGAAGTGATGAACAAAGATCGTTTTGTGCACCACAGTGCTCAGTGTTCTTGTGCATTAGACATTTTCTTTGAACAGTGATATAAATGCACAACATAATTTTGAGGAAAGAAAAGTTAGAGTGTTTCATACTTTTCTAGTATGAAATTGAGTAAACAATATTCAAACCACCTAAATTAGAAATTATCAAGATACCAGATCCAGACATTTCAAAAGCAATATAGTAGCGAAATACAAAGACATCAGTGGGTACAGATGAACTGATGGGATGATGCGCTTGTCTCGTCAGTGGCCACAAGCCAAACGGCATGACCGTTGTTAAATCTCCCTCACATACAGGGAACAGCCAGGTTCCCGGGATACAATCTGTCTCAACAATATTAAGGCTGATAAGGCCCGTTGGGGTTTGTAGCCATTCTAATTATAGTACATTTGTTTTATAATTTTAACTGAGGTTATTGTATAAACATTTTTAATGCATCATCATTAACAGGCTAAGTGAAGAAATCTATTTGTGCCAACAGATAGGAAATAAATCTTCACTATCTCCTTGGTCCACTAGTTTATGTTTAGAACATCACACCTTTTCTGAGAAGCTGTTGGAGACATATGCTCTCATTATTATCCTGCAGTGATTTATCACTTAACTCTGAAACACACAGTATATCCAACTTACCCACTAAATGGTGCCCTAATCCAATTACCACTAATTAACTCAAAATATTTTTTGACAATCTTATGCTTTAAACCTCCAATTGGTATTTATATTTTACTTTAGCTAGTATTTATTGAGAACCTATGATGTGTTCAATACTATGTTACTCGATGGTATTTGTTTTTTGGCTTCCCAAATATATCTGAAACTTTTAATGTAAAATTTATTCTCAAAAAGAGAATTTGTGGGAACAGTCTCAGTGTCGGAGTATAGAAATGCAAGATTGTGAGTTTTATACCCACTATATGAATAATACACTGTGTGGTCCAGAAGTCACGCATCTCTCTGTGCCTCTGTTTCTTTACCTTCAACAGAGTAGTAAGTTCCCTCCCTTGAACTGATTCCGCTGTTAAGAGAAACAGCTAAGAAAAATTGTTGCGAAGTACCACGAATATTGAAAAGTGCATCATCATCATCATCATGATTAATAATAATGTATAAAGCTCAAATACTGAAATGACTCACTGGCATCATTCCAAATCAAGAAATATAAGCTCTGGCCTTACATAGTAATGAAAAAACAGTGTGAGGTACTCTTATTGTACAAGTTCGAATGAACATAGTGATGAATATCTTTAATTACACTGTATTCTGTAACGGTATGTGTGTGTTTTAGACTAAATGTATTACAGTCCTGTCAATAATATATCTAGGGTTCAAATAGCATCATTCCCAAACCAGGGAGACATTTATATGTCTACACCTAGCCTGGAAACAAATGCTCATTTGATAGGAAGCAGTAGCAGTCCTCTTTTAAAGAAAACTGGCTCTGATTTCATAGATTTCAAAATCTGTCATCTTCATGTTAGCTATCTGGCACCTAATGAGAAAAAAAAATTGCTTTACTTTCCACATAAGACATTTGCATTTAGAATTTGGGGGGGGGGGGCTCATAAAAGGTTTATAAAGCATTCATTCAAACCATTCTACCTGCATTTTTCACCTAAAAGGGTCATTATGAAATCTTACAGTAAATTTAATAACCCTCTTCAATAAACATGAGCTTTTGTGAGCATGACATATCTAAATAGACTCAATGGTCTGGGAATAAAATCTGCATCAGTAATATTTTCAGTGCTGTAATATCCCACATATTTTTTTTAAAAAGCCATGTACAAAGCAGACCACTGCATAAGAAAAAAATTAGTCTCCAAGTTTAAGAAAGCAGCCAGTCAGTGAACACCTAGGTGACTCATTAAGTTAAATGTGAAGTGTCCTGAGGTGTACAACACTGAGCTTCGTAATACTCATACATTAGCATCTTTCATTTTCTTCCATTTTCAGCAAATGCACATTATAGAAATAACTTTAGAAATGGCCTTCAGTATTCATTCACACACTGGATGTTTCAGGAAAGGGACCTTCACATGAAACACTTCCCCATTTCAATCACCTCCGCAGGGGACTTCTGCTTGGGTGAGCCTGCTGACGTGTGCCCTATTGCTCCGGGTATCTCATAGCCTCCTTCACCAGTTAAGCTACCAAATTAGGCATGAGACTAGGACCCTCATTTCTCCTATTGCTGGTATGTATCAGTGAGGAAGACAGGCAAATGCTAGTGACTTTTTTTATAGCTGCTATATAACAAGAGAATGAAATGTCAGAGCCGTAGAAACTCCATCTCTCTTAGTTCCATCAAAGCTCATCTGGCTACCGCTGATCCTGAGACTTGCCCCTCACCTTCAGCTTTGCCTTGCTATCGAGTAGCAACTTAAAATCCGCTAAGCAGAGCAGTCCAAAGAGTCAAACATCCTGATGGTGGATTCAGTAGTTGATGAACATCTACATGTGCTGAGTGCTTGGGCAAACATCCACAACAACCTAAACAGAGCTCACTTTCCACAATTACACATACTCTTGAGACGTCATATATAAATTGTTTCCTTGACCATTCATATTTATAACACGCCAAGGGATTGTGTCCTAAAAGATAATAAACATTTTATACAAGTGTTTCTTTAATTCTTAAAATTAGGTCTTTTTAAAATCAAGATTTGCATATTTACATCAAGAATAGCTTAAGGTAGAATAGATAGGGAAGAAAGATCAATTAAACCCAAATAAAACTACTGATTCTCATTTTAGTCTTTATTTCTCTCTTCTCTTGTCCTCTCATATTTTTTTACCAGAATTTTGAGTGAGAACCAAATGGAGGAAAGATATCTAATAGTCAAAAGAGCTCTGTTTCCTCTGTCTTTGTGTTCAAACTTCCTTTTTCAAGTCATTAAATGATAAAAGGCCAAGATGCCAAAAGACTATGAGGAGAAAAGCTAGGGATAAACGTAGGACCTCAGAAGAAAAAGATTCCACTGGGCGTAGGGCTTTCTACCACACTTCTTATGTTCTCAGTGCCTGGGACTCTCTACAGCTTGGGACACAAGAGCAGGTTGAACCAAAGGGAGCCACCTTCTTCCATACTCATTTCGGACTAGAGCTAACAGAACTGCCTGGCCAGCCTGCCCCTCCTGCTCAAGCGCCCTGTCCTCACCCGAACCTCCCCTGCTATTGTCTGCCATCTTGGTGACCTGAGGTGCCCTTAGGCAGGAGAGCCTTCTGCCGTTTTGCAGGCTGCTCAGACAAAGCCAAGTGAGACAATCCCAGAATGCCCGGGCCTCCCCTGGCAATCTTCTCTCAGCCTGCCCTTGGACAGCAGTGCAGGAAAGCAACAGCTGGTCTAAAGACAAACAGAGAAAACAGAACTAGCTGAGAAAGGACTCTAGTTAATCAACAAAACAGATTATTGCCCCTAAACATCCAAGAAATAGCAAGGGGGTCCTTAAGCCTGGTTTTAAAACTTGTTTGCAGGGACTTCCCATATGTCTGCTCCCCACAGAGCAGAGGGAAGGGATCTGGTGGGATCCTTGCCAACCTAGACCAGGAACCCAATCTTAGTGCCAGGGAGCCCTCAATGATCATAAAGCGTTTTCCTAAGGCCTACATAGCTATGCCTACTAAGTGTTGTATTCCCAAGAATCAGTGAAGCCTACCGCTCCAAATTAGTGCATTTTAAAACTACCAAATAAAATGAATGAGGTAACAATACAGAGAAAAGAAAACATTTAAGGATAATGAGCATGGAGCACAGAGCTTCATTCTATCAGGGGAAAATAAAGGTCATTCAATTTAGCGCACACGTAACAGTCCTCACAGATCATCTCCTAATTAATCTTCATCTGACCAAAAATGTACTAGTTTAACCTTTTCATTCTAGGCTTCTCACAATATTTACAAACCACTGTCTCTCAACAGGAATGAAAAATGCACCCATTCCAGAAGCTTTGGGACTGAGTGTGACCCTAGATGTACCCCTAGAGGCTAGGATGAGAGTGTGCCTGGCACTGCTCCTCCCCGTGCTGGGAACAATGTGGAGTCTGATCATACAATTAGAAATCAGAACCCAATTATTTAGGGCTGTTGTCTGCATTTTTAGTGCCAGAGTTACATATACTGGGCAGCAAAGGGTTTTGTGGTTTGGTTTTGTTTTCAAATAACGGTAGTATAATTGATCCTTCTAAAACAATGAAGCTGACCTCAATAAAAAGCAAGTCACACTTGGATCCTCCCCAAGAATGTAATTGGTGATTTATTAGAAAACCTTGTCAAAAGGCAATTTAATCCGTAAGGTGAGTCTACAGCATGGGGATGCTGCAAATAAAGAACATTCCAGAAGGCATTAGGGTAGAACCTCCAAAACAATTATTTCCAAATACATAATTTCTCAGGAAAAGTATATCGATAACCAACTTAAGGCTTTGAAAACCTCAATTTGGAAACCCTGCAGTGAAGCACAGCACATCTCACCTTCCTAATACTGTGATTTTCAACCCCTGTGGTGCTGAACTAGCCCGACTCTGAACAAACACACACACACACACACACACACACACACACACACACACAAAATGCAGAAAATGAAGCAATAGCCTGAGCTTTTGCATCATGCCCTCCATAGTTCCAAGTGCATTCCAGCCACCACACAGCCCTCCACCCACAGTGTCAGTCGTTTTCATCACTGTCACATGAAGAGTAAGAGCATCATGAAAAATCAGAGCTGGGGCGGGGGAAGGGAGGCTTAGCACCAAATTACAGTAACCCTGGCGTTGGCCTGAGTAATTGTAATAGATAACAGCTATTAAATGCTTTCTGTGTACCACACCCACTTTTAAGTGCATTATCCTTTTAATCTGTTTAGCCTCCATGACAATCCCACGAAGTAGGTACTATTGCTACATCAGTATTATAGATGAGAAAACTGAGGCACAGAGAGATTAAACAATTTCTCTAAGGTCACACAGCTAGGAAGAGGTGGAGCCACTAGACTGTGGATTCCTGAAGGGCAAAGTTGATCTTTTATTCAACTCTATATCCCATCAACACCTAATCCAGTAGTTTTCACCTTTGTAACTTGTGAAAATATGAGTTTGTTGCAATCAGGTGGAACTGAATAATTTGAGGAAGATAGAGATTGCCTGAGGCTACAAAGGGGACAGGGGTGACTTGCAAAATACTCTCTGAGCAGGAAGTATGGTCTCCTAATCCTGATCAGTATTTCGGGTTTGCACGTTCATGGGACAGCCTCTTTTCTAGATGTGCAGCACATTGGGAGTCCTCATAAGCCTCCGTCTCCTTTTGATGCCCTTTTCTGAATGGTGGGTGATGATTACAAGTATTAAGCAATGTGTCCTACTACTGTGGATTTATTTACATTTAATAAATATTTATGAAGTATTCGGGCAAGGTGCTATACTAGAGGCCACAGGTGACAAAACAACGCGTTGCTGCCCTGACAGTTTAAAATGCAGAGTCGGAGTAATGGGCAGTTCCCACATTCCAGATACGTGCCCAGGGGAGCCTGGGGCTAATCCATGCCTGGCTGACCGGTTCTAACTGCACTTCCCGCAGCCATTCCCCTGAAGAGGAAGTAAAGGTGACGTGTGGTAGATCTCACAGTGGAGAAGCCACATAGATTAAGAGAAAGCTGGCAAGAACCCTGGGTAGGAGCTGAAAATGGTCACAACCACCAATGGGGCTTGCTAGAGCTAAAGTCTCAGCTGTGTGGACTCGGCTTGCTATATTATGAGGGGTGCTGAGACTTGAATGTCAAGATCCTGATAGTGCAACAGTGGAAAAGAGAAAATAAGTCTCTGTGAAAGCTTTTCTGCAACAGCCCCGGGCTGCGGTCGTGCCCCACAGAGGGATGTTTGTTTGAAGTTTCAGCTTCTAATCTCATTGTAGTGAACCCAGTGGTGCTGTCCCCAGCCCTCTGTGGACCAGTGAAGACTTCTGAGGAAGGAAGGAAACCCCATTCCTGCACTCAGGGATAGAGGAGGCCCAGGGTATGGGGCACCAGGACCATGGAAGGAAAGTGACAGTCTCTCAGAACCTGAGGTAATCAAGCAGAGCCAGGAAGGAATACCCCAAAAAGGGTCTCCAAGTTCTAAAAAGTGAGACACAGATGCTACAGATAAATCCTGGGTTCTGTGTTGACAATGGGAAATAAATGCTGAGCCCTGGCTCCTGGCTCCTAGCATACAGCTTCTGGCACCTTTGAAATCTGTGGAGTGATAAGAGTGTCTCTTGTTTGTGGATGAGATGACAGCTCCTAGATAGCTTCAGGCTAGTCACCAGAAAGACAAGGCACAGTCTGAGAGTTGGAACTTTCAGTCCACCCTCTGACAGTCCAACGAGAGAGGGGCTGGGGATTGGATTAATCAACGATGATCAATGATTTAGTCAATCATGGTTACTTAATGAAACTTCTATGAAAACCTTTAAACCAGAGGGCTAGGAGACCTTCTGGGTTGGTGAACACATGGAGGTACTAGGGTGGTGTCACATCCAGAGAGGGCATGGAAGCTCTGAGCCCCTTTGAACACAGCTTGCCCTAAGCATCTCTTACATCTGGCTCTTTCTGAGTTGTATCCTTTGTGATAAACTAGTAATAGTAAGTAAAGATCTTTCCTGAGTTCTGTGGGCTGTTCTAGCAAATTATCGAAACTAAAGCAGGAGTAGTAAGAACCCCTGATTTGTAGTTAGTTAGGCAGAAGTATAGGTGACAGTCTGGGACTTGGGACTCACTAAAATGGGGTACAAGTCTTGTGGCACTGAGCCCTTAAGCCATAGGTGTCTGCCCTAACTCCCAGTACTAGTATTAGAATTGAATTGAATTGTAGGACACCCAATTTGTGTCAACAGAGAATTGAAGAATTGTCTGATGTGGAAAGCCCCACACATTTGCTGTCAAAAGTATTGTGAGCAAAAAGAAAGAGGGGGAAAAAGTGTTGTGAGTAAAAACAGCTCAGGATGTCTTCTCACATGTGCCTCAGAAAATGTGCATAGTAAATTAGAAAGAATGAAAATATTTTCTCATGGGACAATGTAAAAAGATGGTGAAGATGTTATCCTCTTAGCAACTACCATAGAATTCCTCTTCAGAGAGCAAGGCACCTATGTTGCAATTTTGCTGATAGGATTGCTTGGGACAGAAGTTGCTGGGCTGCCCTTCCCCCAACTCTCAGGCTTATTCTGGAAACAGAGGAGGTATGTGTTGCTCAACAGAAGGTGAAGAAAGATGAGAGAGAAAGAAGAGTAAGGGCAGTGGCGTGGTGGATGGTGGGAGGTAAACATACTGAAGTCACCAAATGCTTGTGCATATTGCTTCTGGAGATTAACTGTCAACAACTGGGCTTCCTGTCTAGATTAGCATGGCAGAGGAGTTGAAGCAGCACGTGCTCTCAAATGCAAAAGCGGACAGAGAAAGATAGAGCTAGAAAGGAATGCTCCTGGGAAAGGGCATTCACTGAAAACTCCCAGGAATCCAGGAGGGGGAAAAGGGAATGTGGCTGAGCCAAAGAGATGAAGCTACAGTGCCAGGGAGGCCTCAGGTATTCTAGGTGAGCCGGGCTGACCCAGGCCTTCATCCCTTCCTTGCTCACAGGAATGCTACATATGCCTTATCTCTCCTCTTCTTGCCCTTGTACTTCCCTTCCTCAACCTCTCTCCTCCCATTGCCTATCACTTTCTCCTGTCCAATCGATGATAGTTTATAGACCTCTCATTCCCAAACATTCCTCTTTTTTATGTGAAGCCATTCAGAGTCATCCAGATTCCTGCTCTTGTTAAAGAATTTCTTCATTGGCATTCAGATGGTACATGAATAAAGTCACCTTTTTAAAAAATATTTTTTATTGTTAGACTTATTGGGGTAACATTAGTTAAAAAGAATCACATAGGTTCCAGGTGTACAGTTCTACAGTGCCTCATCTATGTGTTGCATTATGTGTTCACCACCCAGAGTCAGTTCTCTTTCCATCACTGTGTATTTGGCTCTCACTCCCTCCTCTCCTACCTGCCACCCCCTTGCCCTCAGGTAACCACTAAACTATTGTCATTGGCATTCAGATGGTACATGAATAAAGTCACTCGTTTTTTGTTCTATTCTGGCCAATTGACAAGATCACATACCACATAAATAACCTGGCCTGCAAGTCGACCCACTTACACCTGGGGATGTTTTGGTTTTGCAGGTAGCCAGCATACTGAGCAGAGTACTTTAAAAATAAAGAGTTGGATGGCTACATATTATAATTTGTCATTGTTAAGGAATGAAGGTGATTAGATAGGTAGACAGGGCAAATGCATGCAAGATAATATCGACAGCATGTTGACTAATCAAACACCCAATCATCTTACCTGCCACAAGTGAGAATTTGGTTAAACATTTTGATGATGTACAGAATAACTTGCAGAGGGATTTGTTCTCAGGTAATTGGCAGGACCTGCAGCTCATTAAATTAGCTCTCATCTGACATGCCAAATGATGCTCACAGTTGATCCGTTAGATCATCAGCAAGCAATTGTGTATCTCTTCCATAAGCCAGGATGACAAATAAGCAATTTTAGCCAAAAGGGTTAAGGCCAGTGCCAATCATTATTCACACTGCAATTTAACTGATTCTCTAGCAATCAATACCATGTGTTCAAAAGGCAATACAGCAGGTTCTTCCACATTGTGGGACTCTTTATGTGAATAGTCGGCCAAAATGTAAGCAAACAAAATACTAAATAAAGACAGGTCTCAAATGTAGTATTTGTCATCTGATTTTAAGAGAGCGAAGGAATCAGTAAACCTAGAGGCATTCACATTGGGTAGTTGCTTAACAGAGCACATGCATTAAGAGAGCTCCTACTCAGATTATAGGGCTAAACCAGTAAGAAATCACAAAAGGTGGCAGGAGAGAAATGACAGAGGTTGGCTGACTGCCCACACCAAGCTTATCAGCCTAATCAGGAAATCTGAGATAATGATGGATAAAACAGCTCCAAATGGCTACATTTTGCTCTCCTTTTCCATGCACTTGAAATCAAAGTCTTCACCTGAGATTAGCTAAGGGAGGGATTCCACCCCACCACAGTGTCTTATTCAATTTGTCCATTGACATGGCTGGCCTTTGTCTAATAATAGAGGCTATTTCCTTTTCTGACCGACCTTTTCTTATCTTGCCTAATGCTCCTAACATTGTGGCAAGACTCTTAAGCTGTTGGGACAGCATTGCCCCTCGTCCAAATGACCAAAATACAAATTGTAACAGTTCAAGCCACTACAAATGAGGAGTTTAAATCTTAAGAGCCATAGCCCAGAAACTCAGGCATCACTGTGCCACTTAGTGAGATTGGCACAAAGAGAGGTAAAAGCGCTAAGATTGCTCGGTCTCAAGGCTTAATTTTCTTTCACTGGAATGTGCAGATTCTTATCTAGTTTGTGAATTATTTGGTGTCTTTCTTTCTCTTCTTACCCTGATTGGGAATTGTAGTCACTTAGTTATTACCCGGTATGGGGCATTCAAGAGCCAGTAATTCAAGCCAATAACAGCCTCTTCACATGTTCTTTGTGCTGATAAAATATTCAGAGGAAAAGCGGATTGAAGCTGTTGCCTAACATGAGGCCTTAGGATCATTTTGCTAGGCCCATCCCTTGTGTTTTCCTAGCCTCCCAACCAAGATGATCAATATTGGGTCATAAATCTCCTTGGTTAAGAGGTAATCAAAAGCCCTGTGGAAAAACTGGTACTTTAGGTCTTTAAAGCAATATATGTAATTAATGTGGTCATAATATTTATCATTTATATTCATAATTAAAATAATAAATAACTATGCACAAAGCTCTTTCTCTGGGACCCTGTCAGACACTCCAGGACAAAGACCTGAAATGAGTTGGTAGTAACAAAGCTATAGAAAAAAGCATGGGGACTAGTCAGATTCTGATTGAGGGCAGGAGTTAGAAAGGGTAAGAGATGGAAAAGTCAAGAATTATTCCCAAGTTTCCAACCTAAATATCAGTCGATGCAGCATCAAGATGGTTTTAAGGACAGGTGAGGAAAACAAATTTATAGCATGTTGAGTTTTAAGATGCCAGGGGGATTTTCATGTGGAGAGAGCTAGTAACCAATGAAATATCTGGCCCTGGGGTTCAGGAGAGGGATGGGAACTAGAGATGCAGACTCAGAAGCTGACAGCACATGGTTAATACTGAAGATATTGTAAGTGAATGAGACCTTTGAGAGGGGCGGGGCATGGAGAGAGACAACAGGACAAATAGCAAAACTCCCAGGGCACCACATTTATGGAGTCAGCTAGGGAAAAACAGTCATCCAAGGAGGCCAAAATGGGACAGAAGAGAGTAACAGTGGTCATCCAGACTGGACTCTCCATTTTCTGGAAAGAAATTTTCAGTTCCTCCACCATTAATAAATACATCATGATATTATATCACACAGTCAGGTCTCAGCTGTCCTGCCCCACCCCCCAGCAGCCTCTTTCTATTCCTTCCTCTGCACCAACCAAAGAGTTGCTGAAAGAATGATCACAGTTTTAGATGTTTCCATGAGTCAAATAAGAAGAATAAAAGAAAAAATATTCCACTGACTTTAGGAAAGAGGAAGTTTTTGAAAACTTTGAAGAATTAATTTCCATGAAATAATGAAAGCAAGAACCCATTTGAAATGGGCTGGAAAAGTTAGAAAAAGAAAGAGGATTGTGGTAGCTGCTCTTTCTAAAACTCATTGGCAACAGAACTTAGAAGTTGGCAGAAGCAAAGGGAGAAAGCAAGAAGGGAGGATTTTGCTGTTTGTTTGGTTTTTGAGACTTAAGTTTGTTTATAGTCTCTAAGGAAGATGCCAGGAGGGTTTCTTTAAGAAATAAATGAGGAGCTCCCTGGTGGTGTAGTGGCTAAGGCTTCAACGCTCTCAATGCTGCGGGCTGGGTTCGATTCCCAGCCAGGGAACTACCCACATTTAAAAAATAAATGAATAAATGATAGATCTATAGATCGATAGATCAATAGATGGACAAATCAATAGATCAATTTAAAAGAAAACAATGGAAGGGAAACAAAAGCAAGGGATTAGTCTTGAAAAGGAAAAGGGCACCCTTTTCATAGGAGGTTCCAAGCAAGTAAGTTTGCCTGATAGAACCATAGAGCTATAGAAGGGGGTCATCGTGTTGTGGGGATTGAGAAAGAGTGGATCTGGGAAGATAGAAATGTCCCATGTTTCAGAGATGCCCATTCCAGTGAGAAATCATACATTTACAATGACACCAACTTGCACAGCTATGTGAGTACCTCAGCAGTTTGGAATGCAGGAGCAGAGACACACATGGTTAGATTGAGCCTCACTGGGGGTTCGCCAAAGCATATTCTGTAAAAGGAAATGAAGGCATGAGCATTGAGAGCATTAACAAGAGAGAAGTGCGCTATCAGATGTGCAGCACTGCTCTCATTCTTGCTACTACTGTTTCCACTTTGACCTGGACATGCCCATGCATGCTGCCACTTAAACACGTTCCCTGTCTCTGCATGCTGCTGCCAAAGATGCTTGCCACCCTTGCCCCCGAAGTGTCTCCTTTCTCTCCACATTCCCTGTCTGCACTCCAACTCTCCTCTGTGTTCCAGTGGTGAGGGAGATTATATGGCTTTTTGACAGGCCATTAGGTAGTGTACAATCAAAAAAAGGCTCCCCCACTGTGGGGAAGTCATTGGCTAGAACACTTCCTGTGTCACACCATCAAGCATCCCTCCACCTTCAGCCACCTGGGTTTTACTGTTGAACTGTTTCATGCCCATTCTATGTAAACTAAATTTACAAAGAGGAGCAGGACATTCACTGAGCCCTTAACAAATGTGTAATGGGTTCTCAGACTTGAGCTAATGGTGGGATTATCAAGGAGGCCTACAGAGACTGAGTGTTTCCTCCTAGGTTTGGCCATAATCCAGCCTTTACCTGATTCTCTGCCCACCCAGCAACCTTTTGAATACAAATTCAGTTTCTCAAATATCTTATTAATAGGAAGAGAGTGTACTGGATAATGGACACAAAAATAAACCACTTGAAAAGCAGCTCCCATTATAAAATAATAAATTGGCAATCACTTATTAAAACTACTTACTATGTAGCACCAGATATTTGCTTTCTTGTCCTCGTTTCTCTCCGAGTTGGACACTTGGTGGCCCAGGGTCCTGGGCATAGGCTGGAGATGGATACTACAGAGCTCTGGCACAAGAGTGTGACTTTCCTTGTCCAGAGACTGTGTGCCTGGAAATGGTTTGGGGATTTAATGAGGGGAGGGTGTGTATTCTAAAAGAGTATCTTAGGAATACAGCCAGAATGCTTAGGAACACAGCAATATTGTCCAGGGAGAATATCCAATAAATACTCTAAAGTTAGGCAGAGAGAAAGAATCAGGTATGAAGTAAAAGAGGCAGAATACAGAGGATATAGACAGGATAAGAGGATAAGAGACAAAACCTAGACCATAGCTCTGAGCCAATGAGAAGACAGCTTCTAGACCTTTCTTCTCAGTAAGTCACTTGGAGTTTGGGTCATAGGGCATAAGGGTCTCATAATAAAGCAAGTATGCAGCCTAAATACTAGACACTTTACTTATGTATAGTATCTCTAATTTTTACAACCCAAAAAAGTTAAAAACAAAACAAAACTTACCTATCTCCATAATAGAAATGATAAAATTGAGGCTCAGAGAGGCTAAGTATTCAAGTAAATAGGAGAGCCATGATTGATATTCACATCCTCTGTCTCTTTCCATACTGTGCTGTCACCAGAGTGCCAAGCTGCCTGTGGCTTCCTCAGACCCCACTAGTCCCTTCAGCCTGAAGAACTCTGTGTATACAGTTGACCAATCCACTTATACAAGGATTTTTTTTTCAATAAATATTCTGGGCCTTTTGTATCTGTGGGTTTCACATCGGTGGATTCAATCAGTATTGAAAACACTGGTAGTCCTAACCACAGAGTCCCAACCGCATAGCAAAACTTCACCCTGGATTGCAGTAACCCCACACAGACACTGTCTCCCCATGAGGCACAGCCACATGGCTCTTCAGGACATCTCTGCCATCAAGCAAACCCCATTGGCTTTCCGAGGTAAATCACCATGTTTTCACTGATTACCACAAAGCATAGAAATCCTAGGCAGTTCAACATATAAATGATATCAAAGCCAGATGTTTAATCACATTTAAACCATTAATTTTAATTTGATCCCTAACATAGACTGCATCTCTAATTCTTACCTCTTGAATATGTGGCCAAAAAAATATGAATCAATCAATATTAATCCATCCCTGATAGTAGAAAATAAATAAAAGGAAATACCAAATTAGCAGTGGGTAGATGTAATAATCATCTTTCTGTCTAGTTTTAATACATTGTATTAGAGTGAAAAATATAATCTGAGTCCATTGACAAGTATACCAGCAAAATATAAAAACAAAACTTTTGTCTTCCTTAGTACTAACTAACAACTATTTTGGGCGAAGATCCTGGCTCTTAAATGGAAAAAAATTGTTCTACGAAAGTTACTCTAATAAAAAAAGAACGTAAAGTTTAGAAATAATTCTTTAATCTTAAACCAACCATTAATGTTATATGTAATCATAATACATTAGAGCATTTTTATAGATAGCCAGTGGGGAACCATTTAAGGTTTTTAAGAAGTGTAATGCAGAGATCAAAATTGATGCCTTAAGAATGTGAATTTTGCAGTAGCATGAAATATGAATGAAAATAGAGAAATGCAAGGAGGCATGGACACCAACTGAGGGTAGAGATTTCTGGTCAAGAGAGTGAAGTAGCTCCCACCAACACCCTTCAGCCCCATCTCACAGCCGTCAAAATAAGAGAAAATATTTAAAAGACATTGCTACACTTAAAATCTAGATACATGTCTCAGAGGATGAGAACAACAAGGGAATGAAACTAGTGAAGAGGAGTGAAGGCTAGATACTTCCCCCGTGTGGAAGAGGGCCAGAGTCTGGTGCATTTGAAGATAAAACCATTGCAAAACTTGAGGCTATAGGTAAGAAATGCCTGAAGTAAGGTGATGATGACAAAAATGTAAAAATAAAAAAACTTTCTAAAAACAGAAATAACTAGGCTGCATTGCTGTTAGGTAGTATTCATTAAGATTTAATTCTGCCTAACCACTGAAATAGCTAAGGGTTGACTATGATGGTGACCATTTGAAATGCTTCTATTTATTGAGCATCGTTAATGCTGTTGGAATGCAAAGAAGGAAGAAAAAGCGAGAATTAAGCCCTCAGTTCTCTCTAAGACCAGCAAACAAAAATAAAATGAGCTTACAATGAAAAGACTTCATCATTCATGTCTGTAACAATAAGGAAACCTTTATTTAATAATCTAGTAAGTTAATCAGAACTATCTTGATTATCTGTATTCTGCTTAAGTCTGAGTCAATAAATCTGCAACTAAATAGTTTGTCATAAAGTATTCATTCCATACTTATACATTTATTATACATTATATATTTATTATATATATTACTCTACTTCTTCTTATAAAACTTTTTAAGACATTATTCATTGTGTCAATAAAATGATTGTAAAATGATGTGTTAAGACTGTAAGAACTTTTTTTAAAAAGCAGTATTACAGTTTAGTTTGAAGGTAAACATTTTTAAGTAAGGATGTGATAGAGAAAATAAACCTAAGGGGGAGTTCCCTGATGGTGTAGTGGCTTAAGGCTTCGGCGCTGGTGCTGCCAGCACTGTGGCCTGGGTTCGATTCCCAGTCAGGGAGCTACCTACATACCAAAAAAAAAAAAAAAAAAGCAAAAATAAATAAATAAATAAACCTAAGGTATTTATATAAAATAAATTAAAATAAGTTTTAATTACTTTGGAAAAATAATGGAACACCTGATCCTAAAGACAAACATTTTTCCAGCTCTCTCACTAAAAATGTCCAAGAGAAAAGCAGTATTTTTGCCCCCCCCCCCCCACGAACTCTCAAGCTCCTGCATACCCAGCATACTCAAACTTTAGCCTCTGATGTTGCTCAAAGAACCAAGCTCCTTTCAGGGTAAGCGATCCTATGTTCTGAGGCAGGAGAAAATCCGTACAGGCTTGGAACGTCCTGTTGTTGTCAGTCATTCCTAGAACACCAGGGCTGTTCTCAAGGACATCGGACACTCTGCTGAAAGGATAGAGGAGACAACCTTGAAAAGCTTCCTGGCTGTGGCCACCCTGCAGAGCCATCCACTGCATGGACAGTCTGAGGTGAGGGCTGAGGGAGAATGCAAGAGGCCAAGACCCCGAGGGCTCTCAGAGGCTCACGGGGGACTTCGCAGGTGGAAGTATCTGTCCAGCCCTTTGAAAGAACTCTTCAAGCATGTCATACCACCTGCACAAGAGAGCCACCATTTGAATGGCCAATTAGTCACAGAGAAGGAGCAAAAACCAATGGAAAAGAAGGGGAGGGACGTGGATGTACATGGATGGGAACAGCAATCATAACCGATTAAGCCTCTCAGCACTGGAGTTAAAGGAAAATGGTTTGGTTCTGTTGTTCCTCTTTGCTCCAGTACCAGAATAGTAAGAACAGGGAAGAGAGAGAGGTGTATGACAGAGCACACTGTACAAGACACATGCGCCTCCTGACCCGTGTGGCTCCCTCTGCTCTGATGGAATGGCTAGCCGTAGAGTGCTGGGCTTGGAGAGTCTGGTTGGATTTTTACGTCCTCCCTTCACAACACGTAAGCCTGAGCAGGTTGCATACCTACCCCAAGCCTTGGTGTCATCATTAGTAAAGTAGCCTACTTCAGAGAGTTCCTGAAAGAATCAAAGCAGTGTCTGCAGGCCAGAATTATAAGAAACTCATCATCATAATCACTATGTAATGTATTGCCCCTAATTTCTTAGCTACTGGACAGTCTCTCAAGATATAGAAACTTAAATCTGGATAACCATAGCCACCATTTATTAAACACTGTGCATCAAGTATTATGCGAAATGTTTCCCATGTACCATATCATTTATTCCTTACTTCACCACTAACATTATCCCCATTTTATACTTGAGGAAACCAAGATTCAGAAAGGGAAGTGACTTGTCCAGCCACACAGCTCATAACCTATGGAGGTGAGATTGCACTGGAATGTATCTGGTGCCAGATTGATGTTCTAAACCACTGGGTCCACTCCCTCTCCACTAACATTAGTAGTTTTACCAGCCCCACTCATCGCATGCTAACTCCTTATTCATTATTAAGAACAAAATATTCAGTAAATTCTAAACCTAGAAAGAATACGATCTGTGCAGGGTAGTGAAGCCCCTTAGTATGTATGCTACCACCTCCAGCATGATCATGGTGGGCTGCAAGAGGTTCTTGTCCCACCAGCTAGACTCTGAGCTTCAGGACAGTGGGACCTCACCCTTTTGTTCACCACAGAATCCCCCAGCAGATGGCAATGCTCATTTGGTAAATATTTCATGTTATTGCTGAATTCCTAGAAAACATGTATTAATACCATTGAAGAAGAATTCTCATCTGGCTTGTCTTCACACCACTTCACATCAATAGAAGAGACAGATGACTGGATAAAGGGGCTGTGGCACATATACATGATGGAATATTTCTCAGCTATAAGAAAAGATGAAATAGGGCCATTTCTGACAGCATGGGTGGACCTTGAGACCATCAGGCAAGGTGAAATAATCCAGACAGAAAAAAATCAAGAACCATATGACTTCACTCATATGGGGAACACAAAGCTGAAAGCAACAAAGAAACAAAAACTCATGGACACGATCAATAGTTTAGTGGTTAGTTGTAATCTGAGGGTATGAGTGGAGGGGGTGGGGGAGAAGGGACAGGGACACAAATACATGGTGATGGAAAGAGAACTGACTCTGGGTGATGAGCACATAACACAACTCTTAGATGATGTATTGTAGAATTGTAGACCTGGAACCTATATAATTTTTACTAGTCAATGTCATCCCAATTTAACAATAAAAAAGACTGGGTGATGAGACAGAATGGCATTTACCAGGTTGCCTGCTGGCCAAGGACCCTTAGAATGGAGGCATTCCGGCAGACCCTTAGTCCCAGCAGCCTGCAGTCTACATGTGAAGACACCAGGAGTGAGAAATCAATGAAGGGCCTCTTCCTCTGGGAGGCAAGGATATGAGCAAGAGAGAGAGGCATTGGAGAAACCATTTCTCTGCCTCGTCCTAAGAGACTGGTGCAGCAATAGCCCTGTGCCATGAAGTACACTGGGGGGAAATGTTCATTGCAGAATGCAGATGCCACAGTGAAAAAGGAAGGGAGTGCTTCCAGCAGCCGCATCTGGCCTGCTGGCAAGATTTCCACACTGTGATTCTCCCTGCATCTGCTCCTTCACCGTTTCACCAGTTACCTGCAAACTAAGTTTTACCCACTTGGACCACACACTGCTTGGAACTTGGCTAAATATGCCACTGTGATGTCTATTTTCAAGTTTCTGTGAACCTTTCCAAAGAAATCAATATAAAAAAACTTTCAGCTATGGTAGTAAAAAACAAAGAAGAAGAAGAAGAAAGGAAATTCTATATTCTGGACCACTGACAGCTAAGAACCCTGGTCACATCCACATATAATGATTTTGAAATCGAGAGAAAACTGTCTTGTCCTAACGTAAGCACTTTCTTCCTGTTAAATGAGCACAGGGTTCAAAGGGTTAATACAGTGAGTGGCTGTCCAGTTAGGTTGGCCCTTAGGAAATTTAACCTGCGAGGAGCATTTGTTACACCCTAACCTTTAGCAGAGCGTTTTTTGCACATCAGAAAAGTGAGATACATTTCAAGGCTTTCCCTGTACACATTTTTATACTACACCTTTCAGCGAAAGCTTTTACAATGATATTAAACATTAACTCTGTATGGGTTAATCCCAAGACACAGCAGCAGCCTTAAGGTTAATAGTCCTTTTAATTAAAGGATAAGTCAGTTATTGAACGCAGAAGCTAATCACAAAAGGATTACCACTGAAAATGAACATAGTCTGTGCAATTAGTCTGATAATTAAGACTTAAGTACTGGACAGAGATCAAAGTGCTTGTAATATGCAATAAAGTTCCTAGAGTTGTAAGGATATTCAAAACGTTAGCTCGTGCTTTATGGCACCTCCCATTTATCGTGTACCCATGATAGCAGCAAACACATTTCCCCAGCGGATGTCAGCATGGGTAACTGTAGCAGCTGTTACTACATACGCCTGGTGTTTCTCACAATATGATTACTCTGTCAACGACGGCTGTAAAAGGTGGCATCTGCATTCATCAAACAGAGTTATCAATAAATGTAAAACCATACAACAATTAGAGATCTCAAAGGAAGAACAAATCCAACCAGAAAAAAATGTCAACCATGTTTTTTAATTACTGAGATTGTTAATCAATAAAATGCCTTCATAACTTTTAATTAAAATTTTATTTGAACTGAATGTTTGGAGAATCCGATTCTTTGTTTTCATTACACTTAACAGTTGCTCTACAGAAATCCTGGTGGCATCTGGGAGCAGCCATCCCCTGGGGAACACTTTACATCTGTAATTGCTTATTGTCACCTACAGAGGGTGTTAAGAATCCTTGTTAAAAATAAAGGAAATAGGCACTATCTCACAGTAGCCATTATTATGGAACAAATTAGTAGGTAGAGTAATCCAGAAGCTGTCGAGAAAGGTTGACAGAAAGGAGAGTGAGGAAATCAACGATTCAATCATGTACCAAAACTGGTCCTAAAATAAAACTGAGGCAAAAAAGGGTGTTGGTTTTATGAACTCAATACATGGCCTTTGTTTATTAGCAATGAATAAAGATTATAAAAGGCTACTGATGAAGGATAACAAGATGAAATGGTAAATGAAAAATCCATTGCTTTAATCACACTGAAGCTTGGGCAATATATAATAACAACAAGTTAGAATTCCAAAGCTCTATGCTGTGTACATCAGCTTTAATTCGTGTTCATAAGGGTCTGTGTAATTTGTACATCACCAGCCCCAGAAGTTGACTGGTGAATTCCGATACTTTCATCTCAGTACCTTCAAGCCATATGCTGACATCACCGTTACTTTTTAGATGATCTCTATTTGATTTCCAGAAAAAGAAAATCTATCTTGAAATTTTTTCTCAACTGAGTTACTAGGATTTCCTTTCATGCTCAATTCCAGCTTACATAAATAAATGAGGTTGACAACTGCCTATTTCATTGCTGAAATATTTAGCGACCTCTCCTTTCACATTTTTGAGTACTAATAAGATGTAGAATTCAGTGCTCAGAGGTTCACTTTGGGGGCTTTCCTTCCTTAGTCTCAGCTTGGTTTCGTGGATTCCCATAGAGGAGAAATGATTACGAACTATATACACTCAGCATCCTAACAAGGGCTGCCACCTCTCTAATTCAAAGCTTGTAACAGACAGAATGTACCCTCCATGTTTCCCTTCTCTCAGGAGAAGTTAACGTGCTGTCATCATAGCGTTGCTTGGAAGGTTGGCTTTTTTTTACCAACAGGTCCCCAGTACAACTTTGATTCTAAACAATAATTACACTCATGAGGTCAAGGCCATATCTTGAAGAAAGAAGAAAATAATACTAGCTCATATTTAAATGATGCATACTAGGTGGCAGGCACTATTCCGAGCACTTTACATATATCAACTCATTTAATCTTCCCAAAAACCCTAGGAATTAAATTATTATTACCATACCAAGAGATTAGGTTGCTTGTCCATGTCACACAGTAAAGTACGTAAGCGGTGGAGCTGAAACTATGTACCCAGCCGGTCTGGCTTTAGAGTCTACGCCAGGGGTATCCAATCTTTTGGCTTCCCTGGGCCACATTGGAAGAAGAATTGTCTTGGACCACGCATAGAATTCATGAATACTAATGATCGCTGATGAGCTGAAAATAATTGCAAAATAATCCCATAATGTTTTAAGAAACTTTATGAATTTGTGTTGGGCCGCATTCAAAGTCGTCCTGGGCCACAGGTTGAACAAGCTTGGTTTAAGCCCTTACCCTCTGTATAGACTGCTTTTAAGAAAATAGCACTTATCGGGCATCTAATTGTATCAAGCTTACGTTAAATGTTTTATTTCTGTTTGTACAACTCTACCAGGTGGGCTTTACAGATGGGGAACTTAAGACTCAAAGAGAATTGAACCTGCCCAAAGTCACAAAGTAAGTAGTAAAGCCCAGAGTCAAATCTAGTTCTGTCAGAGTCTAAAAACTCATTTTACGTCACATATTGTCAGAGTAAGAAATGGTCTTCGGACTTTATTTTGTTTTATTTTTATTTTGTGTGTGTGTGTGTTCTCTTTCCATCACCTTATATTTAGCTTCCCCCCTCCCTCCTCTCCCACCCCCTCCCCTTTCTCCCCTCCCTGACCCACTCGTCCCCAAATAAACATTAAACTATTGATTGTGTCCAGGGTTATTTGTTTGTTTGTTCATTTCTTTTCTCTTTGTTGCTTTCAGTTTTATATTCCACAAATGAGTGAGGTCATACAGTTCTTTTTTTTTCTTGGTCTTCAGACTTTAATTCCGCTAACATTCATTGATGAATAAGAAGGGATGGTGGAATGAAAGGCAAGAGAGGAAGAGACTACGTGTGTGTGTGTGTGTGTGTGTGTGTGTGTGTGCTGCTTTCTTTCTCTCCTAGTAGGGTGAGACGTAAAGACAAAGAAAAGATTAGGCAAAGTTTACAAATTTTCCCAAAAAGTAAGAGTAATTATAAAATGGGGTT
Organism: Lyroderma lyra; assembly: GCA_004026885.1. Lineage (NCBI taxonomy): Eukaryota > Metazoa > Chordata > Mammalia > Chiroptera > Megadermatidae > Lyroderma > Lyroderma lyra. The sequence goes on from PVJL010005907.1 coordinate 88,201, forward strand.
TAAATATGAGAAGATTGATTTTGTAAGGGAGGAGAGTACACGCTAAGAACAAGAACTTTTATTTCTAAGGGAATCTGAAATTTAGGAGGGCAGCAGGCAGGACAGTGACATAAAAGTTTGTGTCAAATGTTCCCAAGAGTGTGAAGGGTTGCCTTCAACTGTGACGGAAGGTCATGTTTTTACCATTCTCCTCAGGGATGAATATTATTGTGATTCATGATGAAACGTACTCCCCTCTACCAGATCAGCAAGACACGCTAAAATCCACACCAAAGAAGAAACAAGGATTTGCAAACAAACAATTAAGCAGGGTGGGGGTGGGTGAGTAGAGGGGTCTGCTGAAGTGGGAAAAATGAGGGTCTGACTCACCTTGGTAAAATCGCTATGCCTTGCATAAGAGTAGGCTCTGATAAACAGGTGTGGGCTGAATGATGAGCCTCTTCCCTCTCCACTTGGATACTACATATTAGGAGATAGCATGTAACTCCAACCTCTACCAAACCAACAAGCTCAGTATTTATTGCCAACCTACCAATGACAGCACTTTCCCACCTTTTTCATCTTTAGCATTTGCTTCACTTCCGTTTTTCACTCCTGTTATTCTGGTAAGTTGTTAGATTTTATTTCCCCTTCATTTGAGTCAATAGTTTAGGATGGACAACAACTCCCTCTAAGCTTATCAAAATGCCAATTTCAGATATTCCAGCAGAAATCTTGTTTTCTTCCCCAGCGCTTAGTTAGCAGGGCCTACGGAGTTACAGACAGCAGTCAAAACATCAATAGAAACAGTGCATACCCGTGAAAACTGCTTTTGGCATACTTAGAGTTTTGTTCGTACCTACAAACAAAGCAGGGAGATACCCAGCACAGGTCATTTTAACCACTTAATCTCATCATATTTGAAAAAATCAAAGAGCTGTTTCAAGTCTTAAAAGCTATGTAAAAAGCATTGCAGACCCCCGAGTGTCATTTAATTTCTGCATTTTGAGATGATTGAAAATGAACATGATCGAAATACGAAGGTCGTATTTTTTTAAAACTTTCATTTTGCAAAGGTTAATTGACAAGCAGTTTGAGCAGAGGGAATGAGCTGCAAGTAAGTTTCCAATTACCAGAACTGAGACACAGACGTGGGAGAATGTATGAAATATATAAATCTTGAAATGCTAACAGAACTTCCATTTAGTACTTGGTTGAGGAATGAGCAGCATAGATTGGAAGACATTATGGCTCATTTATAAAGCTATAGTTTTATGAAATAAAGATAAAATAAAATAAATATCTTGATTTTAATCTCAGGAAGACATTCTTTAAAAGCTTTGCACAGGAACTATCAATGACTAATAAAGTGGGATTTCTTTTTCTGTTAATGAAAACACTTGGGTACAGTTGCAGGCCTATGCGAATCTCTATCTAGTCATAGTTAGACACAGATATGCAAATTCACTGCCAAAAGGATTAGCAAAATGCTAGTAGCATGGCAATCTGGGGGAGAGTCTATCTTGTTGCAATTTTCAAATTTCTCAATCCATCACTTAAATGTAGATTCAGGGCACAGACTCATATTTCCTTGTCAAATAAATTATGTCTTACATCAAAGACCACACAGATTCCTACTTAACAAAACAGGAGAATGTCTGAATAGACCATAAATGTGAAATATGAAAGAGAACAAAATGAGACAGCCAATAAAATAAAAGATTTGTTAGTCAGCTAAAAACTATCTACAAAATGATACTACTGACAATCAGAACGGGTGATTAAAGAAATATTCTTTTAAACTGATGCTAATTTTTTTCCATGAGAAATGAGGTCTGGTGATCATGCAAAACGGTAAAACTGCTATGCATAAAAAGTTTTTAATTAGACAACAAAGATGGAGATGGTACATGTATCTTTTCTGTTTGACTATTGAAATGTCATGTACATACGAGTATGATATAATAGGAGAAAAGAACGAGAAATGTGCTCAGACTTTAAGAAATAAACCAGGTACTAAATAATAATGTAGTTGTAAATCCATGGGTCAGTAATATTTGTTTTATCAACTTGACATTTTTCCCTTTCAAAGTAATTTATAACGGTTAATTCTTGTTTATAGATATGTTTTCTACTCTGTTTTTCCCCCTAAGATGGCATTAAAAGAGCTGCCCCCATCTAGAAGCCACTGCTAAAGATGATATTTGGCTTAATGATATTGGTGAATTAAATTGATAGCAGACCTTAGATTGGAGCTATTTTAAAATGTAACAGAATATAACAAGTTATGAGATAAAGAAATTATTTTCAACTTTAAAGCAGATTCACTACAATATTGAGTTTCATAGGTAAGTTTGCGTTCTAAGAGGCTTCAGAGGATTTGGCTTAACAGTTAAATGAGATAACACAGGCAAGTGATTAGCGTAGTATTTAGCACATGATAAACGTGAAGAAAATTGGAGCTCTATATAATTGATGGACGACTCAATAAATTCGCCAGAGAAATGATAGCCTTTAGCTGTCCAGGGCTCCATCATATGTGTATTGGTTTGCCAGACTTGCCGTAACAAAATACCACAGATTAGGTGGCTTAAACAGCAGGTATTTAGCTTCTCGTGGTTTTGGAGTCTAGAAGTCAAAAATTAACGCGTCAGCAGGGTAGGTTTCTTCTGAGGCCTCTATCGTCGGCTTGCAGACGGCCACCTTCCTGCTGTGTCCTCACATTGTGTTGCCTCTGTGCATGGGCATCCCTGGTGTGTGTCTCTCTGTGTGTCCAAATTTTCTCTTTTTGTAACAGTATCAGTCAGATTGGATTAGAATTCATCCTTAAGGCCTTGTTTTAACTTGTCATTCTTTAAAGGCCCTATCTCCAAATACTGTCACCTTCAGAGGCACTGGGGGGTCAGGGCTTTCACATATGAATTTGGCGCGGGCACATTGCGGCCCATCACAATATAATTAGATGTCTGACACCTCCCAACACTGGGGGAGGATGTTGGACTCCAAAGTGCACAGAATGGTAGAAGTTATGGCAAGCAAGGGGAAAGGGCAAAGGCTGATATGTGGGGCATTCCAGAACCCTCTTTGCACTGTCCCAATCCCACTCACCCTTTCTTCTGCACCTGCATCTTTGAATCTTTTCTGCACCAGCATCAAAGCAGCCTTGCCCTGAGTTAGGTGTTGATTTGCTTACATTAATACTATGTGAAAGGGAGTAAAAGACTTAGCAGTTTTAAGAGATGCTCTGTATCCCTACAGGGGACCTAGTTATACCGAAAGAAGCTCTGCTTCATTGAATGAGGGGAGGCAGAGGACTGAGGAAGGAGAGGGGCAGTCAGTGAGATTAGGGGTGAGGAAGTACAAGGGAGAAGGGGAAGACAGGGAATGCCCTGTATTTAAAGGAACCTAAAGAAAACAAGATACTTGTATCAGCATAAACACAGTGTTACTTTATCCTGCTGTTTCTTCCTGTGTGATGACTGCAATTTATGAAACTATTAATGTGGTAATCAGAGGAGCATCGTTTTTCCTTAACAGGATGCTAGTGTTAAGGAAGACTGTCGTGGTAGGAAATCATTTTAGTAGAGTATGTAATTCGCTGCAGTAGGAACTTAACCGGAGGGGAGGAAGCAAACGTCTCTTCCTTGTTTCCCTTCTCTCCAAGTTACGGAAAAGAGGACGTGAATCTGAGAGTATACAGTGCTCTACACTGTGTTCAGTAACTAGATACTGACAACTGACAACCTCATTGCACAGTAACATTTGTTTCTTCAGCCAAATTCACTGTATCTGCATAGTTCCATTGTTCTTTGGGGCTCTTTCCTCCTTAAAATGATGGATTGCCAAGTAATAAAAATGCTTTCACCTTTATCTTCACCTGTCTCACACCCTTTAGTTCTTCTTTTATCGCCAGGCTCTGTGTCAGGTGATCCATTCACCCATCTCACATTGGCTTCCTCATACCCAGCAGCTGAGAGCCATTTTGGTTTTAAAATGTTGGCAAGTCTTTCATTACAATCATTGAGGTTGGTCAATTCGAGAAGAAGTGGATTGTGTTTTAATTGGTCAGAAATAATAGCCTTCTGAGTAGCATGAGCAAGGAAAATCTCCCTTGAGCAAAGGTGCCTCAGCTGGGAAAAATTAAGAGGCAAACTCAGCAATAAAATCAGGAAGCTAAAAGTCGTGGACTGCCTAGCAGAGGTGTTATCATGTTCTTTGCCTAACCCTGAGATAAATCTCCAAAACCAGAGGCCTAAGAATGTAAAGCATTACTTATTCTTTTAAAATACCTAGAAAATTAATGGTTTTGGCAGAAAACATTTTTATCAAAAAAGCTGATGACTGATTTCCTCTTATCTCTCTGAGTACACCATCTATTATTATGGATCTTTCTGTGATCCACAACACCCTCAATCTACAAATCATAACCTAAAATACATGCAACATGTGGAGGAAAAGGCACCCAAAGAATAACCAGTTAATGTTTGTCTTCTCTGCATAATTACAAAGTAGTATGAATATTGTTTAAGATAGACCCAGGAAGATATTATGCATGAGCTCATGGAAAAACTTTGCAGCTAAGGATCAAATTTAATTGATGAGATGAAACCTGGGAAAATTTTATTTTCAACTGCCCATGAGGTTTAGGACATCTAAATTAAAAATCTGAGTTCATGATTTTGTAATTTTCCCCTACATTTCTAACAATTACAATTTGTGTGTAATTTACATTTAAAGTTATTTAACAACTAACTGACTGTATTTTTGACTCTCTGACTGAAGTAGACCTCTTATTGAGTTACTAGATATTTTGGGTATGTAATAATACAAGTACCTTCACTATCCTTCTTTTGAACCATATAGATCTAGGTAGGTCCACCCACCACATTGCCCGCCAAAAAAAGTATGAGTCCCTACAAGGTGGTGTAGTAAGTAGAAAGAGCCCTAGAACAGAACCTAAGAGATCAGGGTCCTAGAGCATGACTCTTTGTATATTGTTACCTCATTAGGGACATTCTGGTTGACTTGACAATGCCCTTGCTGGGGACTTTGGGTACCCATTCATAAAGAAATATGAATCAAACCTCTTGCTTCCCCATTTAAATTTAATGTGAACACTGTCAAGTCCTCAGAACTTACAATAATCATACTACATTTTTAGCAATAATTCTACATTAAATAAATGGATAATAATTTGGTTAAACCTTAATTATCAAAGTTTCAAAGCCTATAATTGGAAAGTCATGGGACACAAAATGTCCTAAAGTCCCTAAGTTATGAATATTTTGGCAGCAATATTTAGTAATACAATATGTTAATTTTTATTTCCCATACCAGTAAGAAGGATTTGCACTACTATTTACTAAAAAGCAGGGTTATAGATACTCTCTTTGTAGAAGAAGGCAACACATAAATAAAACAAACAAATAGGTTATGGGCATTTCTTTAGAAATATGCCTCTTAATTTAACAAAGTAAGACTTGAACTTTTCCCTTTTACATGTTTTTCTAAAAAATATAAAATATAAGGCTTATATTTCCAACAATTTCTCTAAAGATTTTCCAGCACACTTACAAAGAGAAATCACAAATATCCATTTTTGTGTGGAGTGAGTTCCATCTTTATATTCCTAGCCTTTATTTTTCAGTGGAATGAAAAGAAATGAATTTCTTAATCCTTGAGGAGAAGGAGGTCTTATTTCCTTTATCTCAGTGCCTAACTTGTCTTTTCAACCATGTTCAATACATTGTAGGTAAATAGACAACTCACGGTCAAATCCCCAATGAAAAGGAAACCAATAGAAAGACAATGATTTTTGTTAGGTTTTTTAATATAGTTGATTAAAATCAGGACAAGATAAAAACCCAGATCTTTTGATTTTCATGCTGTGAAAATCTCAGGCAGCAAATTGAATGTATAATAGATATTAAAGTATAGAAAATGGATTGAATATAGTTTGTGGCTCATGATGATTGATTTATATAACTTTTTACAATGATGTTGTACTAAGTAGTATGAAAATAATGAATTATTTTCCTAGGCTATGGAAATATCTAGCATGAAAGTCCCATGATTCAGACCACATTGGATTCAAATTGCAGGTCAGACAACAGCTATGTGGCCTTGCTCAGTTCTTTAGCCTAGTCTTCAGACCCTGTTCTATAATGTGGATGGAATAGTAGCTCTCTTAAGAGTTACCAAGACCAGAGAAAATAACACGTATAGAGCACAGAGCTCAGGGCCTGGTTATCAACACAGCAAAAATTAAAACTAACTTGAAGGGATTTTATTGAGCCTTGAATGAATGAGAAAAACAGATTCCACTACAAAATATATTTTTTAAAAAAATATATATATAATATTATATATATTATATTATATATAATATAAATATATATAATATATATATATAAACATGTGAATGTACACCTTTAAACATGTAATTTGATGTGCACATGCATCATATTTTTAAATACATATGTATAGTATGTAAACACAGGAAAAAAGTTCTGGAAAAAGTACAAAATATTAAGATGATTGTCTCTGGGTAGTGAGATTTTTTTATCTGCATTTGTATGTATTTTCTATAATAAGCATAAATAATTTATGTTAAATAAATTTAATGTATTTTTAAACATAAATATTGACTTTAATTAGTCTGGTTTAAAAAACATTTATTTGGTGTAAATCCTAAAATCACTTTCACATGTGAGCTACTGATAATGCCAAAGTTATTGAAATTTTTCCAAAAAATGTTGCTAGTGTCTTGTGTTTTTAATTATTTATTTATTCTGTTTAATATTTACCATGTGCCAGATACTGTTCCAAGTGCTTTATAAATATCAACTAAAGTAAGAGTAGTAATATCCCATTTGGGGAGAAAAATAGCTAAGCGTGGGCTAAGACATAACCTAGAATAAAAGCTTTCTAAAAGCTAGTCTAACTTCTGTCTTTTAAGACCAGACTAATGAAAAATACAGGGCAAATATAAAATTTCTACAATTTGTTTCTTTCATATATACCTAATAGCCACTAAAATAAGGTCATTATGGTTTAAGTATATTCTACTAAAAATCAATAATAATTTTCTAAATAATTTAGACATAATTTTGTAAGGCACAATTTTACAAGGAAAGCATAGAAAACTATGTAAACTATGTAACAGGCACCTAACATATATTACCTTCTAACCAAAACTGCCAATTACTGTTCTCTAAGTGAAATTCAAGTACATAATTACAAATGGAATAATAAGATTGAGAACTTGTTCTCATTATCTCCTCATCATACTTTTCTCTGCACGCATAAGGTCCCCATAAAGCCAGCAGGCAGGCCTCGGTAGCTGTGGAGGTCACAGAAGGGGCACAGCAGTGGGTAGACCCGAGCTGGCAGTCAATATGATATACCTCTAGAATCAGTATAATCACCCTGAATAACACGGGAACATCATGATAATATATGATGGGCTATCATTTTTCCTTGCTGTTCCTTATGTAGCTGTGATGACCATAACTCAACAACAGATTTGTCATAGAACCTTCAAAGGAGTGGAGAGGGGGGCAGAATCAGTGGGCTTTCATATGTCTTTTCTGGAAGCATATGATTTTTTCTAATATAAATCCAAATACATTCATAACTGTATTTGCTTCATGTGTAGGAATAGCTACTCTTAAATGTTAGTGCTCCAAAAGGCACCAAATTTGCTACTTCTGTCGCCTCAATGTTGAGTGATAGAAAAGAGGCCTTGGAATATTAAGGCTGAAATCTCTTAAAAACAGCAAAAATCATTTTTAGTCTTCCTAAGCCGGATGCTACAGAAAAGCCACTGTGAAAGTCAATGGCCAGACCCTACCCTGGGAGAGAATAATCGTTTTCCAACCTTCCCTAATTTCATTTAGCATCAGAAGATGTATTTGTGTTCAGAGTTTTAAACTATAAGCATTTTGATTAATGAAACAACAGAGTAAGACTTAGTCCTCTTAATTCTTCCTTTCTGACATACCTGGGCTAATTTTGGAAAGAACTGTGTGTGCGCAGTTGCTAATGGCTACACTGGTAATTATTTTCACACTGAGAAAGAAGAGAGCAAAAAATTATGAAAATATCTCTTTCTGAGGGTAAAACAAAGGATGCTTTTTCCAACTCTGTAGAAAAAAAGCAGAAATCCTTAGAAAATTGTTCTTGAATTTCTTTAGAAACCTCATGTACACATGCTAGAAGATATGCCAAAGCTCAAGGATTACTGAGTCTGTAGAAGATAGGGCTCTGCAAATAGAATAGTAATAATAAATAGAAAATAGGAGCTGAAAGGGTATTCAGAATTTACCACACTGAACCCTTCCACCTTCCACCCCTTACTGATAAGGAAACAGAGATCCAGAAAAGGATTCCAAGTCAGACAGGGTGTTTCAAGCAGAGCAAGGATTAGAAACCTATGAGGCTCTTCAGGACCTAGCCTGCAGACTCTTGGCCCAAAGTTCTTCTACAGCAATGGGCTGGTCTAGTAGGGAATAGGGAGCCAATTGAAGGTTTATGAGCAAAAAAAAAAAAAAAAATGACATGATCATCTCTGTGTTTTAGGAATATTGATCTGGCAGTCCCATCTGTAAAGTGGATTAAAAGATCAGGATTAAATTGTATGCCTGAAACCTATGTAATCCTTGCTAACAGATGTCACCCCAATAAGTCTAACAATAAAAATGAATTTTAAAAAAAAAGGATCAGGATTCTCACAACATAGCATTCACTAGGAATAGGAACTAAGGGAGCAATGGAAGAGGCAGACACAAGAGATATTTTAAACCTGCTTGTAAGAGCCAGTTGTATCCCCAGTTCCTAGGACCCATGCAGTGCCTAATGCATAAAAAGGACATGGTAGCTGCTGTTAAGATGAATTAAAGAAGTAAAAAAGACATATATCAGTGACTAGATAAAAGGAAGGGAATGAGTCAAAATTAACCTTTAAGTTTGTGGATTGAATGGCTGAGAGATGTGTAGAAAATGCAAGAGAAATTGGTAGTTGAAAGAGCAGGGAGAATATGGAATATTGAGGTCATCCAGGGTAGACATGGAGAGGGCTTTCTTGAATCACTGATGTAGAAGTGATCACTGAAGCCCTAGAATGAATAAAAATGCCATCATTAAATTACAGAAATGGCAAAAGGGCTAGAGACATCGGTGGAGTTAGTCTGTGCACCTGGGCACGGTTTTTTAGACTTAGTTCTCTAGACATAGCTAAATGATAGAACCACGAAGTTGACATTTGGCAAAAACAAGGGACAAAGTTTCAGACCCAAACTCAATATCAGTGTGACCAAAATTAACTCAAATTGATTTGAGACCTCCTCCACATAAGACCCGAAACAATAAATTGTATACAAGAAAACATTGGTACTACATTTATAGACCTCAGGTTCATGGAGAACTTCATGAACGTGACCTCAGAGGCAAGGGAAGTAAAAGCAAAAATAAATGAATGAGGCTATATCAAACAAAAGAAACCATCAACAAAGAATAGAGACAACCGAATGAGAGAAAATATTTGCAAGCAATGCCTCTGATAAGAGTCTAATATCTAAAATATATAAAGAACTGGTACAACTCAACAACAAGAAAACCAACAAGACAATTAAAAAAAATGCGCAGAGTACCTGAACAGACACTTCTTCCAGGAAGACATACAAATGGCCAACAGATACATGAAAAAGTGCTCAACTTCCCTAGCTATCAGGGAAATGCAAATCAAAACCACAATGAGATACCACCTCACACCTGTGAGAATGGCTGTTATCAACAAGACAAGGAATAACAAGTGCTGGAGAGGATGTGGAGAGAAAGGAACTCTGGCACACTGCTGGTGGGAGTGCAAACTGGTACAACCACTGTGGAAGGCAGTGTGGAGGTTCAAAACACTAAGAATAGAGTTACCATATGACCCAGCAATTCCACTTCTGGATATCTACCAAAAAAAAAATTGAAAATCTTAGTCCACGAAGATATATATACCCCAATATTCATCACACTACTATTCATGGTGGCCAAGTCATGGAAACAACCAAAGTGCTCTTTGATAGAAGACAGGATAAAGAAGCTGTGGTACATATACACAATGGAATATTACTCATCCATAAGAAAAGATGAAATATTGCCATTTACGACAACATGATGGACCTTGAGACCATCATGCAAAGCGAAATAAGCCAGACAGAAAAAAACCAAGAACCATATGATTTCACTCATTTGTGGAACACAAAACTGAAAGCAACAAAGAAGGAAAAACTCATGGACACAATCAACAGTTTAGTGGTTAGTGGTTATCTGAGGGTATGGGGAGATGGGGGTGGGAGAGAAGGGATGGGGTCTCAGATATGTAGTGATGGAAAGAGAACTGACTCTGGGTGATGAACACGTAACACAACACAGGGATGATGCACTGTAGAATTGTACACCTGGAACCTATGTAATTCTTACTAACCAATGTCATCCCAATACATTTAACAATAAAAAAAAATCAGTTTGAAAATTTCAAACAGGAAGATCCAAAGGTATGCTTACGGTAACAGTTAGAAAATTTCATCTTGAACTTTGAAATTGTCCAGAATTTTATAATCAGAAAACTTGAAAAAAAGAAAAAGAAAAAAGAGAACACAGTTTTTATTTTAGTAAGGTATAAATTTTGAGTTTGAGGGTAAAGAAATACTTTAATTTTGAAATACATACCAGGTTGTGGGGGAGGGGCACCAATCTTTTCAGTGATGACACCAGGTGGCAGACAAGCCCTGATAATTCCCAACACCCCCACCAACACACACACACACACACACACACACACACACACACACACACACCCTCCAGGAGTGGCAGCATGTGAATGCATCATTTCTACAGGAGCCCTGGGGAGCAGTCACCTACACATGTCTGCTGTTGGCCACAGCAACCTCCTCAGAAGTATCCTACAGCTTTTCTGCTCCTTCCATCAACTCGATCAATCAAATAGAGGCCAGACACGTGAAAGAGGCAGTTTATACTCTGTAGTTACTACCTCTTAAGGTAGTAGAATCCCAGAATCATAAAAATCAAAATTTATAGACTGTTATATCTGAACATTTCCTTAGAGATGAGCTAGTTAAATCCCCCGGAAGGAAGCAGGAACCACGTCTGGCCCTCCCTCCAAGGACGGAAGGGCTACATTGGGGTCAAGGTTGGCATTCTCAGTCTGAGGCTGAAAGTGAGGCTGTGTGTGGATTTGGCCCTCCTGCTGTAGATGTGCAGTCAGGAGAATAGCATAGGGCAAAAAGGCTTGAGGATCACATTCTCACAGTTGTTAAACACAAGAAGAAACAGGTTCCAGATAGGAAGTGGGACCTGGAGAAGTGACAGAATGTGATTGGACGATCTAGGGGGTTGTGAAGAGGTGGGGATAGTGCCTATAGACTCTTGGATGGGAGAACCTCTCCGCACAGTAATCTGGTTCTGTGATGAGTCACAGCTACCACCTGCACAGGGGTGTTGCCCACACTCTTATGGTAACTCCCAGCATTGGTGGGAATAAGTTTGGGAATGAAGGGGAAAAATATAATAAGATCACAAACATTAGCTAAGCATGGTAGAACTATTTGTTCATTATAAAAAGTAGGAGTATTAGTTTACCACAAAGAAAATTGAATCTATCAACTTAGGTTGAGTATATATACAGGTGTCTAGCTACCTATCAGTTCTTTTTTCTATTTGCTCAATGACCTATTTACCTACATTTTTTATTTATTTTTTTTTACATAACAATTAAAAATTTTATTTAAATAAAAAGATCAGCAAATTAATACAAACAACAAACTGAAAGAACATATTGACATAAAAGTCTATGTAACATATTTTTAAAACTTTTTAAAAATCAACAAAAAGTGGGAGTTCCCTGATGGTGTAGTGGCTTAAGGCTTCAGCGTTGGCGCTGTCAGTGCTGCGGCCTGGGTTCGATTCCCATCAGGGAGCTACTCACATACCAAAAAGCAAAAAAAAAAAAAAAAAAAAAAAAAAAAAAAAAAAAAAAAAAAAGAAAAAAAAAA
>PVJL010005908.1:0-27878 GCA_004026885.1 Lyroderma lyra
CACACACGCACACACACACTGCAATAACAATACCACTTCACAGGGAGGTAATAGAATGTACTGGTTATGTCTGTGGACCCTGCAGCCAGATAACAACTATTTACAAGTTGCATCTGCTTGAACCCATTTCCCATGACATGTGGATGGTGATACAAATACCAACTCTTCAGATTGTTAAGACAATTAAATGGCATAGTACGCATACAGCTCTTAGAAACAGTAGGCACTAGATACATTTTGCTATTATTATTCTCTTTGCTCCAGGGACTAGGGATCCCTGTTGCCTGCAAGAAGATGACTCTGGTTTACCTGGCAAGCCAGGGCTGGCTGTCTCTTCCCCAGCACCTGGAAATACCTGTACCTGCCATCCCGTGGTGGAGGCAGGACTCAGGTGTCCCTTAGGGATGAAGTTCCCCTCGGCTCCGGGTGCAGAACATGCCAACCGCCTACTTTTGCTGCCCTCTGCTGCTACCATCGAGAACTACACCGAGCAGCGTTTCTAAGGCTGGGAGACTGGCAGACTCTAACCCGACCTGGAGGTAATCATCCCTACGGACTTCGTTCAGGATTCAACCGACTATCCTACAATTTGTTTTTTCACCCTGCTTTTCACGTCATAGCTTTGCAGTCTACACGGGTGTACAACCTGTGACTGCTTCAAGGGCATTGTCGTCAAATGCAGATCTTTGTCACCGCAAGCTCGGCGGGCTTGCAATGGAATATAGCCAGTTCTCAGACCTGCTCCTGACTGACGAACCCCACATCCCAGATGTTCAGAGCCCCACGTGAGCTACGCTCTCTCATATTCTCAGCTGCCTGGACTCGTCCGTCCTTCCCTCCCTCCCCGCCTTTGAGATCCATTGTTCTCAAGTTTCCCTCTGACCTGAGTCATTGCTCTGCTGTCCGTACTTGGGCCAAGTTCCTTGGGCCTTCTGCGTCTGCCCTTTCTGCCCCTTAGCCTTCTCTCCGTGACACCCGCATGGCTGCCCCCGGATAGCTGCCATTCTCCATACACACGTGATCACTTCCCCTGGGTTTAGTGGGTGCTGCTGCTTTTGTCAAAAATGCCCTCTTTCTACGAAAGTTCTTTGCTGCCCCGTTCCTACTGTGCTGTCCTCCCATTCTCTTCTACCACTCCGGGACCTAGTGCCTCAATGTCCCAACACGGCTCATGCAGCACTTAGGATGCCCTTACCTGGGGCACCGTCACTTGGGTGTATTTCTTGTTAAATTTTTTTTTCCTGAAAAAAGGTTTTGTTGAAAATTTGGGCATTAATAAAGACAATGTTAAGGTTAAAAATAATTCTTCGCCCTCTGCTTCTAACCCCAATGCAGAATAACAAGGATAGGTTTATCTCTGCCCCAAAACAAAGCAACAAACAAACCCACTGCAGAAAAATATATGAAACCATAGTTTTCAAGATGCTGGATCCCAGGCAACAAAGGACAGCGCTTCCATGAAAGGGGACACAAACAAGGTCACGCCAGCTTCCTGCGGGGAGAGTTTCTAAGCTGCAGGGTAAAGCAAGGGGCCCACGTGGAGCCTGGGGGACGCTCTGAGTTGAGGAGAACGAGTTGAGCGACCAGCGGGATGAGGGCCACCCACCTCCATGCACAGCACAGAGCACTGGAGAAGAGACCTGCACGGAGGTGGACGCCAGAGATCTACAAAGGACTGCCTGGAAGTGTTCGGCAGAGCACTGAGCAGTGCGCGCAGGAAAGGAAACAAAGGGCTGGAGAGAACTGTGCCCACTGAGTTGGGAGGAAATTCGTGCCCTTTCCCACCAGCCAGGCTGGGAAGCCTTCTACATCACGGAACATCCGGAATGTATGCAGAAGCATCTCGCCTCCGTAGCGGGGAATAATCAGCCCTGAAATAAACACATCTCCGGTTCCACCGGGCAAGTCTTTAAAGCAAGACCCCAAAGGATCAAACTGTATCCGAGTAACTGACCTGCATTCCAGAACAACGTTCAAGAATATTTACAGGGATACAATTATAGTCAACACCCCAGAAAGTCCAAGTTCGCAAAGTCTGGCATCCCATAAAAAATTCCCAGGCATGTAGAGAAGGAAGACAATACTACCCACAACGAGAAGAAAGGCTGATGGACTGAACCATGCCCAGAACTGACACTGATGTTAAAATGACCAGACAAGGATATTAAAACAGTTGTTATAGCACTATTTTTTACATTACAATTTTAAGTGGAGACATGGAATATATATATAAAAAAGAGGACCAACATTGAAATTTCAGAGATGAAAACTACAAAGTCTGAGACATGTTGCACACTTTAAATACATACAACTTTATTAGTGAATTATACCTTAGTAAAGGTGGAGAAAAAGTGGATACGGCAAGTAGACAGAAAATCAGTAAAGATATAGATGATTTGAATGACAGAATCAACCAACTTGACCTAATCGACATTGATAAGCCCCTCTCCCCCAGCCCCTGCCCGCCAACCCCAACCAGCAGGATACACATTAAGAACACAGGGCGCATTTAACGAGGCAAATCATTAAACGATTCTCAATAGTTTTAAAAGAATTGAAGTCATTAGAAGTATATTATCTGACCACAGTGGAATTAAAAATCAGAAATAGGACAATCTCTAAAGAATTCATCAAATATTGGAAACTCAGTAACCCATTTCTAAATAACCTAAGGTCAATGAAGAAATCCAGGGAAATTAGAAAGGATTTTGAACTGAGTGAAAATGAAACACAACATATTAAAAATTGTGGGAAGCTGTTAAAATAATACTTGGGGGAGGAATTTATAGTACTAAATGCATATAGGAGTATATTAGATCAGAAGAAAAGTCTCTAAGCAGTTTCCACCTTAAGAACCTAGAAAAGAAGAGCAAATTAAACTACAGAAAGCAGAAGAAAGGAAAGAATAAAACTCAGAGTGGAAATCAATGAAGTAAAAAGTTGACTCTTTGAGAAGATAAATTAAATTGATAAACTTCCTGCCTGATGGATCAGGGAAAAAAAAAGAGGATCACAAATTACCAATAGTGAGAGAGGTGACATCACCCGAGGACATGTAACTGCAACCCCCACAGACACTAGAGGACAGTAAAGGTACATTATGAAGAACTTTATGCAATAAATGTAAAACTTAAATGAAAGGAAACATTTTCTTAAAAGACCAAAACTACCAAAACTTAATCAAGAAGTAAATACCCCGAATAGCCCTCTACCTATTAAAGACATTGCGTATTTGGTTTAAAACCTCAAAAAAGAAAATTCCGGGCCCAAATGACTTCCCTGGTGTATCCTACCAAACATCCAAGGAAGAAATACCGTATTTCTGCACTCCCGTGTATAATGCGCACCCATGTTTTTGGCCCGAACTTTGAGGGGGGAAAACCTTTTGTTTTAATTTTTTAATTCAAATCTTAATTTGTTCATAGGTAGGTACTTATTTTTTTGTATTATGAAGGAATTTTAGCATTTATCATATTATCATATTCCAGGGTGTTATTTTGCATACAGATATCGTAATTGACTTTTGGCATTACACTTTTAACTCATAAGCATAAATAAAGGAATTGAAGACGTTTATATAGATGGGAGTTAGTACTACCCATGGATAATGCACATCCTTATTTTTCCCCTCACAAAGTTGGGCAAAATAATGGTAATACTCATGCTGCCCAGATTGTTCTACAAAAGGGAAGTCGAAGGATCACTTCCCAGTTTGTGCCATGAGGTCAGCATTGCCCTGATATTAAAACCAAATAAACACTTGACAAGATAAAGAAAACTACAGCACATTATTCCTCGTACAAATGCAGACTTTACAGGGAGAATTTTAGTAAATCCAAAAATGAATACAAACGATACATCATGATGAAGAGGATTTTACCCCAGGAAGGCAGAATTTGTTTAATAGTTGGAAATCAGTCAGTGTGATTCACATCTAACAACGTACAGGAAGAACCATGTGATTGTCTCTCCCTCCGCAGAAAAAGCGTTTGGCGAAGTCCAGCATCTGTCCCAGGCAAAAACACCTCTCTCTGAGGTCTGCCCCTTGGAGGCCCCTCCCTACGTGTCCCCTCTCCTACGTGTCCCCCGCTCGATTTCCATGGCTTTTGGATAGCTCTTCACCTCTTCTATAATTTTTTTCACCAAAAATGGTGTTTTCATTTTTCCCTTCTGACTTTAAATTCCATCTTGACCCTGGAAGGGTCAAATATTCCTGCAAAATATGAGACAGGGCTAAGGCCATATAATTGTCAGTGCTTCTTTGTTAAATGACTCCACATGCACTAGGCAGCCCAAGGTTCTACCTAGAAGTTTTCCATGATCAGGGCAGTATTGGAAGTCTATAATCATATCTACAGAATACATATGCTACCAGTTTTGACAGGTAAACTCATGTCTCCCTCTAAGAGGACTTTTCTGTATAGTTATGCATCCCCAAAAGGGTCATGAAAGCACATTACTACTGCTAAATGATGCGGGTACAAAATAGGCTTAATTAGAGGAAAAAGTTTCAAGTAGCGTGTAGTCCAGTGCATGCAATCTCTCAAATCTAATTATCCCCACGCTTGGGCCAGGCTTGGAGGGTCTATGTGCACTGTGGCCAACATGCCGACCCAGCAGAAGCCCTTTGCCCTTAATTTGCATATCCACAGTGATGAGGTCAGGGTAGGTTAAAGCACAGAACTGCTGTGAAGCTAAGGAAAGCTCCCTGGCAGAAAGGGGGAGCCTCCAGAGCCCCGTGATTGGTAAATGCCTACTTGGTTGAGCCAATTCAGACCTTCTGAGGCAGTTCTCTGCCCAGTAACTAAAATGAAGGAGAAAATGAGCCTCCAGAACCATCCAGATTTGTCTCTCTCCAGATTTTTGGAGGTGATTTGCTACACTGGTTACCTGAATGTACGAGTCTATCTGTATGGCCTGAGACCAGTGGTTCCCAACCTTTTTCCACTTGCGTACCCCTTTCAAATACGTTTCTATAAATTGTACACCTTGCTTTTGAAAGAGTTGTTTTTAAATACTGACGCTTTTGTTCAGTGCCTATCTTAATGTAAAATACTAGGAGGTAATAAGTTAGGAAAGAAAAATTGCTACACTAAAAGTACAAACCACAGATTTAATTTTACAGTATTGGTAAAACAGTTAAATATTGATAATGATGATCAAGTATTTAACAAACTTTTAATAAATTATTAATAGTAATATTGATTTGTGTTACCTGAAAAGTCTGTAATAATTGTTATGCAGATCACTAGCCAACTGAAACACTGTTAGTGAGATCCTTGAGCTTGTTTTGATGTGCTTAGTTTCTTGAAATCAGGCTCAAAAATCCAAGATACGCTCTTAAATCCGGATTTGCATTAAGCTTGTTGCAGTGCTTATTTTTTATGAAGGTGTAAGAAGAAAAAGCTCTCTTCACTGGTTCAGTATCAGTAAATGGCAGGAGGTATTTGAGCGCCTTCTCACTGAGCTGTTTGTATGCCTCACTGACATCTACCCAGAAGGTAATAAGATGCTTTCTTTTAAAATCAGAATTTAAAGAAGAATTCATTGAAAGTCCAATTAACTGCTCTTTTTCATTGATTGATAGTTTAGTTTCTTTGAGGAATTCTTCATTGAAGGGATCTGCAATCCAGCTGTGTTCTTTCCCATGTTCAGGGAAGTACTTATAAAAGGACACTTGAGGAACTTCCAAGTGACTTACAATATTCTCTTTCAGGTTTTGGATTAGGTGCAAGTCATTCTCTGATAAGTTGTGCAGAGTTTCAAAAACTTCAGGCTGACCTCTTTCCATACACGCTTTCCAAAAGTCCAGTTTTTAAATCATTGACTCAATTTTGTCAGTTATTTTGAATATAGTAATTGAGCTGTTTTGAGGTCCCAAGTTGAGTTTGTTTATTTCTAGAAAAATATCTGATAAATATTCAAGACTTTGAAGCCAATCACTATCTTGAAACTTTGGAGCAAGAGAGAAATGATGGCCTTCAAAAAATAGCTGGCCTTCGTGTCTAAGTTCAAACATCCGTGTAAGTACTTTGTCACGAGACAGCCACCTACCTCCTTATGCAAAAGTAAGGTGCTGGGAATGCTGCTCAGTTCTTCACACGGCGCTTTAAACATTCTGGAGTTTCGTGGTTGTGACTTAATAACATTTACAACTCTTACAGCCTCATCAGGAACATCTTTCAGTTCACTGGGAAGAGGTTTGGATGCAAGACTTTATGAATGCAGCACTGACTCCATGATACACGAGGAGCTACGGCCTATAAAACAACCTGACGTAGGCTTCCCTCCATCAGTGCGTACACCACAAGAATTCGACCAACTTATGTCTTTTTCAATGACATAATCATTGATTGCATTAAAAATATCTTCACCCACGATCCATTCTGTCAATGGGTAACGAAGCAACAGGTTTTCCTCAACTTCATTTCCTACCAAGTACCTTGTGATGATGAGCAAAATAGATAAGTCATCAACACCTATACTTTCATTGACCTGGGTAGAAAAGAATTTACTTTTTAAAATTCTGTCTACTACTAGAACATTGTCAGACATTTCCTGAATTCGTCATATTCCCGAACAGCCCAGCACATACCCCCAGGGGGTACGTGTACCACAGCTAGAGAAACAATGCCTTGGATCTTCATTTCCTTATTGCTTGAAAGAAGAGGGGCCAGGGGGTGAGATTATGTTATGTGATAATTACTGTCCTGCCACAAATGATTTCATCGTTGAAAGATAGGATGCCATTCCCAAACGTGTTCTGCTGGTTTAATGCCCTGAAGTCGAGCTCTCTGCACCACATCTAACGGGACTGGCTAATCGGTGAGTCCCTTTCCATCTAGAGAGTTGGTTGTTGGACAAGCGGTACAATTATTCCATCATTTAGTAAGGACAGGTAACCACCAGAGGGCACTCAGGTTACGAGGCAGGGAGAAGAGAGGTTAGTGAGCCACAGAGCCACACACAGCGGGGTATCTGCAATACCAGGGTGGTCCAGAAAGTATCCAGCCATGTAATATGAAAAATAGAAGCATCGATGGCTGGATTTTTTTCCTGGATACCCCTCGTTCATTCACATGAAGTGTACCTGCACCTTTTTAAATTCTTATTTCAATTAAATTCCGTAACAATTTAATTGCCCACTAAGATTATGTCACCTAGTTTTGATGTGTGCCTGTGTGTGTAGAGGGGAAGTGGTGGTTCTCCACACCATGAAGTCATGCTCAATACCAGTTGGATGTCCTACAATTTAACTCCATTCTGACACTACCTATTGCAGAGAGAGCATCAGATTTCACAGATTAAGGGCTCTGTCCCTTAAGAATGGTCTCCCCATCCTCACTGCAGATGCCAATGACAAGTCTGGGTTGCCACCCGGACTTCTAACTGACTGGCTATAGATTGTAGGTTCCAATAACCTTCTCCCTGGGTTTAATTTGCTAGAGTGGATCACAGAGCTCAAGGAAGCATTTTACTTACTAGAGTACCAGTTTATTACAAAAGATGTAACTCAGGAACAGTCAGACAGAAGAGATGCACAGGGCAAGGTATGTGGGGAGGGCGAGGAGCTCCCATGCTCCCTGAGTGTGCCACTCCCCCAGCACCTCCACCCATTCACCCACCCGGAAGTGCCCCGAACACCATCCTTTTGGGGTCTTCATGGAGGCTGCATTACCTAGACATGATGATGAAATGGTCAGTCATTGATTCCGCCTCCAGCTCTTCGCCCCTTCTCACAAGTTAGGAGGGCAGGGCTGGAAGTTCCCAGCCAAGTCTAATCAAGGCTGGCTCGCCTGGCAACCAGCCCCCATCTTTAAGGTTGGTCCAAGAGTTACTTATTAACATAACAAAAGACACTTTTATCCTTCTCATTACTTAGGAAATTCCAAGGGTTTTAGGAGCTCTGAGCCAGGAACCGGAGCAAGTACCACCTATCTGAGGGCTGTCCAGAAAGTATCCAGTCATGTCATATGAAAAACAGAGGCATTTATGGCTCGGTTTTTCTCGGGACAGCCCTCGTGTATTTCTTATTATAAATTACAATAGCTCACCCACCCACTTCACTCTTGTGTTCTGTGGTATGCTCTAACAGCTCACAGCCCAAATATACCACGTTAAGGAGGAAAGAATGGCCTCCCATTCACAGTGTGTGGGATTTCTTTCCATTCATTCAGGAAGTCTGTATTATTAGGTGTTTATTAATATCACGTGCCACAGCACGGTTCCATGCACTCGGGTGCATAACGAAGCAAATATTCCTGGCCCTCGTGGAGCTGCCATTCTGGTGGGAGGATAGACCCAATAAAAACTAAAATAAAAAGTAAATTATGTAGTGTGTTAGGTACTGTGGGAGAGAGGAAAAGCAGAGTGGAGTGTGGGGGTGGGGAAATTGGGATTCAGGTAATTTGTGCCCTTCTAGGTAGAGTGGTTAGAACAAGCCTTTGGAGGGAACATTGGACCAAAATGGGGGTAAGGGAATAGGTAGGCGATGTGGCTCTGGAGAAACAGCATTTCAGGCAGAGGGAACAAACACGAGCAGGTCCTAAGGCAGGAGCGTCCCTAGTAGTAGATGAGGTTGAAGTAAGTTGAGGCAGATAGCAGAAAGACTTTGGTTTCTACTCTGAGTGAGATGGGACGCCATCACAGGATTTTAAGCAGAGGAGGGACGTTTTTAATGGCTACAGTTTTAAGAAAGTCTCCAAGACTTATTTCCTATGGAAGCTTCCCATTATTGTTTATCGGATCACAAAGCACATAGAATGGTAGTTAAAGGCAGCTAGATTCTGCCATCGTTTAGCTAATAGCAGCCAATTAACATACACCGTCACTGTGCCATGTGCCAGGTACTGTGCCAAGCCCTTTATGTATCTTCTCAGTTAATCTTTTTAATGCCTCGATGTTATTGGTACCACTGCAAGCTCTACTTTAAAGACAAGGAAAAGGAGACTGTAAAAGTGAGTGACTGGTCCAAGGTTTAGATTAAGTAAATGGAATTCTTGAAAGGCGTAACTTGAAGAACTCTGCATACAAATGTGAAGAAACATGGCCTAAGCAAGGCATAGTACCCTAGTACTGAGGACCTAAAGATGGGGATGGTAGGGGAGTTGGGAGGAGCACATGTTTGATTGCAACCACCACCTGCTTCTTTAAAGTTCATTCTAGCCTTTACACCACAAACTTCCAACATGGAAACTGGATTGCCTTCTGTACTGCTTTCTTAGTTTCTCTCTAGATTAGAGCTTGGCCCCTATGTGGTCTGTTCTGTAGATGTGAGCTCTTTTTTTAAAGGAGGCAGCACCCATCAGTGAACCAGCTTTTCTTTAAGGGGCTCTTCTTAAACCTCCGTAGTTAGAAAACCCCAGGAGTCTAAATGCCACTCCAAGGGAGATTTCAGGACTGGTGCTGGTCTGTGACAAAGTAATCGGAGTAATTCCAAGTGTGCATAAACTTTAACTGCAATTTTAGAATGATTTTATGTCCACTGAAGCTAATAAATTGGGGCTTGTATTTAGTGCATCTTATTTTTACATTTCATTTTTCATACAACTGATTTTTACAGTGTTTTGAGAGGCTGAATATATATATATCTAGGTCCGACCACTTATAAAAACAAAACTCTGACCACAGCCTGCAGCAGCAACCTGCCTAGAGAAACAACACCTTATGTGTAATCAGCCTAGGAATGCAGCCTTGCAGGAGGTCAGGCTGTCAGCTTTAGAACCACCCAGGGAGCTAACCAGCAACTTCTCTAACAGTTGGCTGTAATTTTTGTCCCTGCTTCCAATTTAGACCCAACCAGAGAAAGCCAAACGTGGCGAACCGGTCACACAGGATGCCAATCGGTGTGCCGACAGCTTCCCCATGCCCACAGCCTCCAAGGAGGGCACCCTGAAGCCTCCCCTTGTTTGCACTGTCTAGCTTTCCCTCGCGTGCCTGGTGGTTGGCTCCCTCGTACAGCAAGCGCCGAATAAATTGCCTCGGCGTTTCTCATTTGGCCGGTCCTCATTTATTTCTACGTACTGGAAAAGTAAGAGTGAATCTAAAACAGAACAAAATAGGGGGGCCTCCATCGCAGACAGCTTGAGGAGCACCGTCCTGCAGTCCCAAGGTTCCCTCCAGGGAGGACAGGGGACAGCGTCCAGCCACGCACCGCTAAGAGGAACGTGGTCGCGAGCGTCTCCGACGAGCAGTGGGGAGGGGGAGCGTGGGGGACGGCGGCTGGGGGCAGGGAACACGCGTCACCGGCCAAAGGCGCCTCCGCCAGGCTTCCACGGCGTGGGTGGAGCTTCGGCGCGCGCACCCGACGCACGTGCACTCTCGGCACCGCCCCCTCGGACCGAGCTGACGTCACGTCCGGCGGCGGGGGTGGCAGCGGCGACGGCAGCGCGCTGCTGTTTCCTGCGCGGGCGGCGCCGGGCGCGGGTGTTGCCGGGCGCGGGTGTTGCCGGGCGCGGGTGTCCCTCCGCCTCCCTCCGCCCCGCGGACCCGCCCCCAATGCACTTGCCCCCAGGCTCTGGGACCCCCTGCGTGGTCGCCTGCTTAGCGCTGGCGGGTCAGCGCGCCGGACCTAGTTTCCGCGGCCTTTCCCGGACCTCTTAGTCTCAACCCTGGTTTCCAGTACTGGAGGTGAAGCCGAAAAGGGACATGGGACCTGGGGTCTTGGACCAGGGTTTTTGTGTTTGTTTGTTTGTTTGTTTGTTTGTTTGTTTGTTTGTTTTCCGTCAGGTGGACGGTCATGGGCAGGAATGTCATTTATAGTATTTCCTCGAGGACGCGTGTGCCGTTGTGCAATCTGAGAATGATGTCCTTAGCCGCCACCGTACAGCGGTTTGGATCCCTTTTTTAAATAACCCTCCGAACTCAGTGCTTTAAGGCTTTGGAATTTTGTTGTTAAACATTTGGTTCCGAAAGTTCAGAACCCTTTGGAATTTCTTAAACGAGTCCTCATCTTTCCTGTGATTGAATTGGCTCAAAGCATGTCTTTACAATGAAGAAGACCCCTCAACTAAGGACAGCTCAGAATTTCTAAAGCATGAGGTTATACTGTCTTGCACCGAAATTCTAAGCTTTTGGGTCGGGCAGTGCAATACTTTTTGTAAAATGCATTACATCCATTATATTCTTAAAACACCAACCTAACTTGACCTTTTACTGAGGACTTGGCCACAGTTGTATGAAGGTTATTGCAAAAGACCCTAAGACCACCGAACTTTTTGAGTTCTGATGCCAGATTTTAAATTGTTATTCTGTCTCCAAGTTTCTGACATCACTTGTCAACCAGCTACATTCTTCCCCCTCTTGTGGTTTTAATGCCGTTAAACTTTTGTGGGGTTTGCATTTTGAGAACAGCATTAGCTAGAATTATGTTTAAAGGAAAACTAAATGAGGAACCGTGCCTCTTTTCTATAGATTAGTTTTTCATTTTACAAAATACCCATTTCAGAAATCACAGCTAAGCAAAAGATAGAAAATTAAAATAATCTGAAATCCTACCTAAAGATAACCATTGCTAACATTTCAGAATATAGTCCAATTTTTTTAATGCATAGTATGTATAAAACAATAGAATTGTAGTGTATACTGTTTGGTGACCCTTTTTTGCATGACATATGTCTTCCTGTTTTCACTCATTTTTTTTTCCTTTGAACACATACTATGGCTACGTACTCTCATAAGCAAGGTAGGACTCTGGTGCATGAAACTTGTGCCATCTATTTTAGCAACTTGGAAGACTTTTTAGCTAAGGTACAGAGGTGAGGTGGTATAGAGTGTATGGAATCCTATGCAAGGGCAGACCATTATATCAAAGTCATGAAAAAATTGGAGAAAATCATTGAAAAAAAATGTCAATTCTTCATTTTTTGTTTCTAAACTCACTTTCTCCCCTCCCTCCTCTGTCTCTCATCCTCAAGAATGAAATATGACTGAGGACTCGCAGAGAAACTTCCGTTCAGTATATTATGAGAAAGTGGGGTTTCGTGGAGTTGAAGAGAAGAAATCATTAGAAATTCTCCTGAAAGATGACCGCCTGGGTGAGTTTTATAAGTTAAATTGAGCCTACTGGTTCCAGTCATCCCAAATGTTCTGAAATAAATGCTACCTTAAAAGATGTCCAGAGGTATTTGTTACCTGCTGTTTTTTGCGTGTGTGTGTGTGGGGGGTGTGTGTGTGTGTTAGGATGACAGCAGAATGGTGTATTTTGGGAAAAGGTACGGATTTTTCAAGTTTCTGTCATTGAATCAGTCTGATGGTTTTGAAAAGCCTCTCAGGAAGTCAGTAATATTTTTTCTCATATTAGACTCATATATTTTCCTTTCTCAATTTTCGAAGATGTCATCCTAGCTTCTGGGTAAATTTACAACTGCTCTTGCCATGATTTTCTTTTATGGAGATACTGAGACTGTCTTCTGTATTGACATTTTAGTGTCTTCTAAGCCAGTAAGAATAAGGTCTGTTCTGTGGTAGACTAAAGGAGAATAAACTGAGCCATAGTTAAAAGAATACTTCATCTGCAGAATGCTTTTAAAATTTCACTAACATTTCTTCCTGACCTTTGATCCTCGCTGGGCAGTCTGTACTTTAGTATGTCTGGTATTATTACTACCGTTTGACAAGTAGGAGAATCTAGGTCCAGGACAGTTGAGTGAGGGTTATTGGAAAATGTGGCGATTTGAGGGCTGACTGTGCCCCTCACTCGTGATGTTAACTCGGTCAAGTCAGTGAACTACTTTAAGCTTTGGTTTCTGCACCTTTAAAACAGTAAGTACCCAACAAGCTTGCCATATGGATTAAATGAAATAAATTCATTTAAATGAATAGGAACTACTGCGAATGTTTGAAGAAATTTAGTAATATTTGCAAACTGTAACTCCTATGCTGTCAACCAGTCACTGTTTGTAAATAACTGGTTAGTGGAACATCTGGGCTGAAAATCAGCTTTGTCTTTCTTAGGTTTACTGACTATATAGTAGACTTCTTCTGAAGAAATGTCTTCCTATACTTTAATTTTTAAATGATGAAATGCACTTTCGCATATTGTGACCAGCATGAAAAGCTTTTGACTATTGTTTATTTTCTTCCTCTAGATGTTGAGAAACTTTGTACTTTCAGTCAGAGGTTCCCTCTCCCGTCCATGTACCGTGCATTGGTATGGAAGGTGCTTCTAGGTATGAGAGCCCAGAGTTGGGAATTTATTTTCAAAAGTGTTCATGTGTTGTTTACCGAAAAAAGGAGTGTTTGATTAGGCCCTTTACTGAGTATTGGATCTAACTTTAGGGACTGAATTATTGCTCTATGATAGTCTTTAAGAAGGTGACTTCAGTAGCAAATCATTAAATATTACTGTAAGAATGTCAGTTTATTAATGATAGAATGGAGATTAATGTATGAGGTCAGACCATTAATTTCATGAACTCATCCTACAAAAAGTGCTACATACCTCATTGCTGAATATCACTACGGTCACCTTCAAAATACTCCCCTTGGGAAGCTGTGCACTGATGCCAGCGCCTAGTCCACCCTTCAAAGCAGTTTTGGAACTCCTTTTGGAATGGCCATCAGAGCTGCCGTAGTCCCCAAAATCTGACAGTTAAGTTCGTGAACTTGCCACCATGCACTTTTGTTGACAGCGCTGTACAAGCAACTCGGTAAGGTGTCATAACCTTGGCAAGGTTTTTTGTACAGTGCCCCCAAGGGGAGTCCTTCGAAGGTGACCATAGTGATACTCAGCAGTGAGGTATGCAGCACTTTTTCTAGGATGAGTTCGGGAACTTAATTCTCCGACCTCGTATGTTCCTGAGCCAAGGTGTGGGGAAAGCACCTGGGGGAAAGAACTGATCTCGGCTTTACTGGCCACTGGGTAACCTTAAGAAGTCCCTGGTTAGGGTTCCTGCTCTACATCCGTAAAACGAGGTTCCTGAGCTAAGTTAACGTTTAGGTTTTAGCTCCCAGTATGTCATTTCTGTGATTCCTGGCCGTAGAGTCAAAACTTTCTGTTGTGTTTAGTCAGAGTGAGAAAGGAGTTCGAGAGGTTTTACCTCCAAGAAGCGCACGTGAGTAAGTTCAGTGACCAGTGGCTCAAGGGGAAGTAACAGTGACCCTGCTCAGTTTCTGTGGGCGCAGCAGTCTGCTAGCCAAGGTCTTTTGGTAGCAGTCCACTTCTCTGATATCAGCGATGCAGTTGCCGTTCAAGTATTGATGGTTTTTAAAATCGCAGGTTGTTTTGTAGTGAGAATTTCTGGGAGAATGTGTATGGCAGTTAAGTATTTGTGTGAATTTAGTGCAGTTGTGAGGTGCAGCTCCTCCCAGGGTTCTCTTTAAGGGAGGAGGGACTTGGACTGGGGCCTCAGTAGTTGCCCTCTTTTTCCTTGGGCTCCGTGCAGGGATCCTGCCTCCACACCACGAGTCCCACACCCAGGTGACGACATATCGCAAGGAGCAGTACTCCGATGTCCTTCACGCCCTGAGAGTCGTCCGCTTTGTCAGTGATGCCACGCCGCAGGTTGAAGTGTATCTCCGCATGCATCAGCTGGAGTCTGGAACGTTGCCTCGAAGTCCCTCCTTTCCACTGGTTCGTGACACTTTTGTTTGGCAGTTAGCTCAGCTCTAAACCGTTCCGTCTTGCCAGCCTTGAGGGCATCATGTTTTGACTTAGAAACTTTGGATGTCTCCCCTTTGCCCAGAGAATAAAAGCAGCGCGTCTTTTCCTGACGATCATGGCCCTGTACCTTCTCACCCCATCTGCCTCATTTTTTTAACTATTGCGTTTTGTTTTGAAGTCACTTCAAACTTAATGGAGAAGCTACAAGAATACTATGAGGATTCCATATACCCTTTACCCGGGTTCCCCGGTTGTCACCGTTTTAGCACATTTGCTTTGTCATTTTTCTCTCTGTGGAAACATACCCTTTTCTGAGCCAGTTGAAAATAAGATGCAGACGTGGTGTTCCATTACCTCACATTCCCTCAGTGCAGAACACTCCATAGGTAACCGTAGTACAGTCTTTGAAACTAAAAAGTTGGCATTGATACCACATTAACATTTAATCTTCTGACTCCATTCACATTCGCCTAATTGTTCCAATAACGCCCTTTCTCACAAACAAACAGGTTTTGGTTCAGAATTTACCAAACTTTCTTACCAAACTTGCACCCACTAGTTGTACGATTTACTGATTTAAAATTTTTTAATGTTTTAAATATTCATTTAGAAATCATTTTAGACATAGAAAAAAGTTGCAAAAACAGTATAGTGTTCTCATATATCTTCATCTAACATCCTTAAATGTTACATCTCACATGCCATAGTATAATTATAAAACCAGAAAATTACATTGATATAAAACTATGAACTACTCTATAGACCTTATTGAAATTTTGCTGATTTGTCCCACTGATGTCCTTTTTCTGACCAGGAGCCAACCTAGGCTCACACTTCACATGTATTTCCATGTCGTCTTAATCAGCTCCCCAGCCTCTCTTTGTCTTCCATAACTTGACATTTGTTTAGCATGCTGGGCAGTAGAGCATATCTCGGGTTGGGTTTGTCTGATGTTTCCTCGCGATTAGAATCTGGTTGTGCATTTTTGGCAGGGACAGCACAGAAGTGTGATACTTGTCGCTGTTGCTGCTGACGTTGATCACTTGGTTGCGGGTATCTGCCAGGTTTCCCTCTGTACTTAATCAGTAACTTGTGGAGAGAAACTCTGAGACGATGCAAGTATACGTCCACCGATGATTCTGCCTGCAGCAGTTTTTCCTGTGCTGATTGCCAGATGCTGATTTCTGCCCCTTCCTGCCTCGTGCATTTATTAGTTGGCATTCTCATGTGAGGAAGCTTTTCCCTTCTCCCTCATTTGTTTATATCAGGATGAATTTATAGGTCCCTTTTATTCAGTGGCCTGTAACCCATTACTACCATTATTTGCTTTGGGGTTCATAGTGTCTCAGACTTGGCCGGTGGGAGCCCTTCAAGCTGATGCCTGTGTCTTTTTGACAAACTTGGAACATTGCCTTACTTTCTAACCCCTCTCGTACTTTTCCTGTCTCAGAACCGGAACCGGCCCTTTTTGGGGGGTGGGGGTGGGAATGGAGGGTGGTATTTAGCAACCAGAGGCACCAGATGTCTCACTGTTCCAGGTGTGTCATTGCTTCTAGGCCCTCTCAGCAGAGGAGCTAGGAAGTACACGTGCACGCACACACACTCACATACCCAGTCACACACCTGCGTACGCTAGGCATCTTACAGCGGCAAGAGCCCTGAGTGCACGCTAATCGCTCCGGTTCCAGGGGCCATGTCACAGTTCATTCTTGCCTTCAGCCTTGCTGTGTTTGCGCCTTCCTTCTCTGACAGTGGTGGTCCTCATTCCCAGTATGGAAAGGGCTGTCTGGAAAAAACTCCAGCCACAAATGCCTGTTTTTCATTTACGTGGCCAGATACTGTCCGGGCAGGTCTCGTGTGTTTACTTCTTTGCTCATTCCTCTGGGTGTAACCAGCTCGGCCAGCCACCCCGTGCGTGGCCTTGCTAGGCAGGCCCCATGGCGCTTGCGGACCCTGGGTGCCCCGGCCTCAGCCCTAACACCCTTGGCCCCGCAGGCCCAACCTGCTTTCTGAAGGTCATCTGTGGTCAGCTCCTTCCTTTAGTTGCGGGGACGGCGCCTTGTTTGTAAGGGGAAGAGATGGCGGGGAGGAAGTGCTCCAGCAAAGGGCTGACTGTGAGCGCTGGCTGTTGTAGTAACATTTGCAGTGTACTCTCAGCATGTCAACAGTTCTTTATTTTGGCTGAAACAGAGTGAATTGTTCAAAATAGGGATTCGCCTGCAAGCTGTGCTGTCGGTCAAGTGTGTTTTCTTCCCTCCTTGCCGCCTGCCGCCTGCCAGTACAGCAGCCTGCGCCTTCCCTGGTCTTGCTTGTTGTAGTTGATGGGGTGGTTCCCATCGACGCCGCTTTTATTAAGTGTGTCAAGAGAGAACAGCCCTGAAAATAACTGGGACTCTAACGAAGTTCTTTACATTTTACTTACCGTCGGCGAAGTGAAGTTGGCGTTACTACGCAATTCTTAAATCATGCATTAAGTTAGATTATCTATTAGTTCAGGAGATCTGAAAGGCCGGTTGTAATCGTCACCTCCTCCCTGCGCAGCTTGTCCGTGTCCCGGCCCAGGCACCTCTGGGGGCAGACGTGGTCCGACACGGGCAGACGTGCTGTCTCAGTAATTATCTGGGGCTCTGTCACGCCTCGTTGCCCCGATCAGCAAGCTCCCAGCAGCCTCATTTTTCTCATCCGTTAATGAGGGTGTCTGACGGTGCTTGGCACAGGGCCAGGAGCGTGGCCCCTCAGGGTGTCGGTCCTGCTCCCTGGCCGCCAGGAGTGGCCACGAGCAGCTGGGAGATGCCACCTTCGGGAGCGCCACCCCAGTGCCCAGGACTGGTGGGGAACGAGTGTCCCTCCCCATTTCTTCTTTTCCTTTCCTTTTGCTCGTCCTCTACCATGTTCATCAGTGTTTAGAAAAAATGCATTTTCTGGGATTCTGTTACTCGACATTTTATAGACTGTTAACAAGCTGAAAGGAGGCATAAAATGAAATACTTTTATTCAAACAAGAATTTTGATTGAACTTGGGATTTTTTTAGGGGAGTAGAAAGATTACTTTTAACTTCTTTTTTATTAACATAAGAATCCCTCAGCTATGAAACCCTCGATGAAGGTGGATTTTTGTGGAAGATACGGTGTTTGGAAGCAAAAAAGATTTTCAAGCTGATTCCAGTTTCTATATGAGTTCTTTGTTGAAATCTACTTGAGGGTTTACTTTTATGTTCTGAGAATTGACAGGAGGTTCAAGAAAGGCCATGCTTCTGGTTCCTAAAATTCCGATTCTAGGGTCATTTTAACTTGTTAGGTGCCTAAAGAGAACAGAATTCTAAAGGTGTGGATGAATGCTTTGAAATAAAGAAAATGCTTAGTCCTTTTGGAGTCACTTAATTTTTGCAAGTCATGGTATTCACTGATATTTCCAGTCATTTGTGCTGTGTATCACATCGTTTTGAAATAAATTCTCCTCCAGCACCGACAACATTTTGGGGTGGAGAGAATCAGCACCTCACTTCTGATTTCTGTTGATTCTTTTATGGTCTTAATGTTATAAGTTGGAAGCTCTCCGCGTGCTCAGCCTGAACCCTGGGCATTCGTCAGCGACACTGTTAACCATCGATTCCTCCGGTTCTTCATCCTTACTGCCCTCTTGGCCTTCTCTGTAGCCATGAGCTCTGTGCTTTTTGATTTATTAGTGCAGCCTTTTCAGAATTGGGGCGGGGGGTAAGGTTTCATTTTTATTCAAGAAATATGTTTGCCTCTCTTCTGCAGTGCCTCCCTCTTGAGATTTATTATTCATCTTCCAGGAGCCAGAAGATGAAGTCTTCCTTGCCATTGCGAAGGCCATGGAGGAGATGGTAGAAGATGGTGTCGACTGTTACTGGGTCACCCGGTGCTTCGTGAACCAGTTACACAACAAGTACCGGGACTCTTTACCCCAGCTGGTGAGGGACGCCTTTCTTGGTGGTGGCGGCGGGGTACGGTCACTCAACTCTGTTCCCAGAAGCCGCCTTTGACAGCACACAAAGGAGCAGTCGCAGCTGCGTTTGGCCGCTGCCGCAGCCCCGCGATACGGGCAGGCACCCGGGCGCCGGTCCTGCTCCAGCCCCCGTACGGTGCGACCCTGCCTCTTGTGCAGGAGGCCAGGCCAGCGCCGAGACAAGCCAGCCAAGCCCGTCCCCCTTGAGCAGGCTTTCCTCCTGCCTGGCTGCAGGTGGCAGGACTGTCACCTGGCCGCCAGCTGCAGCGGCACTTGCTTCATCAGCATCGGCCCATGATCCTTTCCCAGTTTCTTTCCTTATTTCTCATGGATGAAAACGAATGTCTGTTTCCTTAATCACTGAGTTGTTTTATTTGAAAATTCTGTGGAGAGCAGTCACTGTGGCACGGGTCGCCAGACCCAGTGAGGGCCACTGAGGAGCCCTGGAGTCACGGCTCTCAGAACAGTGTCATCCGGGCTGCTCGGCTTTGAAGAGTGCTGTGCAGGAGTGCGTTCTGTGTGTGTCAGCAAAGTCAGTGCGGTCCTTGGGAGTTCTAAAGTTTAATCCGTGCGGCTGATTTCAACAAAAATCATTTAAGCTTGGCATGAGAGCCTCTCTACATATAATGCCCGTTCCCTAATTAAGATGTCCAAATCACACCCTGATTTAATTAGCTTTTCTTACTTAATATTGGAGTAACTTCAGTAGCATTTTGATAGCTTATGTTTGAAAATTTGTTCTTTCTTTTTGATAACACAAGTAACAGATTGGTACATTCATTAAGTGTTAAAAAAGTCCTGGTGAATCGAGTGTTCTGCAGGTCTGGTTTCAGTACCTCCCACCCTGCATTTTCTGAGAAGTAAACATTACTGTCAGCTTGATGCGTTTCCTTCTGGACTGTTTTATGTACCTTAGGTGGATGAGTGTGTGTGTGCGCACGTGCATATGCACTTACATATTCACATGCAGTGATTTAAATGCATTTTATATGTGATTGTATTTTTTTTAACGTATTATCACACTAGTCATATAGCCCTACAGTTTTTTTTAATTTAATGTCTTGGAGGCTTTCCAAGTTGGTACAGATAGATCAGTAGTTTTCAGCCCTGAATTCCTGCTAGTACTACCACAGAGCTTTTAAAGATGACCAGGCCTTTCCTCCAGCCAGACGACTTCAGTCACAATCTCCAGTGGGGGTGGGGGCAGCGTCCCAGGTTTTTAAAATCTCCAGGTGATTCTCAAGTGCGGCTTGGGCTGAGACCTCCTCATCTAGAATGACATTTTTTTAAATTGCTCATTGTATTTCTTGTTAAGAATTTGCTGTGATTTAACATAACAATCCATGCTGCCAGTCAGCATGTATGTGGACGTGTGTGAGTGATCTCTGGGTAGGAACCCACAGGGGAGGCTCGGGTGAAAGATTCTAGCAGCCAGGCTGCTCGGCCGGAAGCCACGCGGGACTTCCTGTTCTCCCCTCCTTTGCCAACACTGGACAGTATCTGGTGCTTACATTTCTGTCAGTGTGATGGTACCCCATTTCAATTTGCATATCCTCATTTTCTAGTGACCTTGAGCAGCCTTGCAAGTGTTTATTGGTCCTTTGTACTTGTTCACCTTTCTATTATTTTGTTTTCTTCTTTCTTTTTTATTTGTAAGAGTTAACGATAAACTCTGGATTTTTATCCATCCACTGTCATATACAAGGGCTGTCGGGAAAAAATCCAGCCATTGCCAATGTAATGAGAACTGTTACGTGGCTGCATACTTTGCGGACAGCCCTCTGTATTGAAAATACTTTCTTCCTGACTGTTGTATGTACAAAGACTTTTAAGTTTTGGTACAAATTGGATTTGCCAGTATTTTTCTTTTGCTTTTTTGTATCTTATTTAGGAAACTCTTTTTAACCTCCAGATTAAAAAACCCCTCTATCTTTCTAAAATATTTGAACATTTAAAAATACAGTCCTTTACTTTGTGAGGGATTTATCATGGTATCTGGGATCAGACATTGCTATAACTTCAGCCAGACACTCTGCTTCTCTCCCCAGCCCCTCTGGTTAACATTACTGGGATGTGCTCCATGCCAGGCAGTGCTAAATTCACTTCGTTAATGAATTACTTCCTTTAAACATCTACCTCTGTTTTATAGATAAGGAAACTCAAGCACAGAGCAGTTAAGTGACTTGCCCAAGGTTACACAGTCATTAAGCAGAAGAACTACCACTTTCAACACTTACTTGTCAGTTCATCCTTTTTCCCCATAAACTTGAAATGTTATTGTTGTAATTTGTCGTATCCTAGATTTTGTATAGTATATGTATTTGTATCTCTTTCTGGGCTCTTCCCCCCCATTGAGCTATTTGTGTATTCCTGGGCCAATACTGTGTGATGTGTTTAATTAGCTTCTCAGTGTATTTTGATAGCTGCTAGGGGAAGTTCCCTCTAATTGTTCTTTTTCATAAATGTCTTGGCTGTGCTTTAACTTGCTTTTTCCTTCTTAGTAATGCATTTTAGAAT
This sequence comes from Lyroderma lyra, assembly GCA_004026885.1. Taxonomy (NCBI): domain Eukaryota; kingdom Metazoa; phylum Chordata; class Mammalia; order Chiroptera; family Megadermatidae; genus Lyroderma; species Lyroderma lyra. Next base: position 21,090 of record PVJL010005908.1, read on the forward strand.
TAGCACCATGCTGTACTAAATGTTCTCTAAATCATAAATCTTCATCTTCAAAAAAGATATTTAACATGTGCCTTATAATACCTAACACATAGTTTTAAATAGTTTTTTTTTTAATTCTTCAGAATGTATAAGGAAAGCTAACTTTCCTTTATGTTGCCATATGATCTAGGCATTGAGTGATTCACTTTAACTGTTTTCTTTAGTTAAACTGTGTTTAGTCAGCCTCGAAATTTTTATTACTGTTTTACGGATCTCATCTTCCTAGCTTCTTGTGAAAGTAGACTTTCTATAACCTTGACTGTTTTCAAGTCTATGCAGTCTTACAAAATAAATCGGTTATCACAAAGCATAGGCTGTTTTAGAGTCCCAGAGAAGTGCACGTGTGATGGACAGCAATGGGCTTTCCCCATATGAGAATTTATCTGTTGAATGCGTGTCGATTATGTTGTAGTGTTCCGATCTATAGGATTATATTGCACCTTTTCTCCTTGCAAGCTTTGGGAGATTTTGCTGTAGGATGTGGCCTCTCCCTGCCAAGGAGAGCAGAGGCCAGCTTCAGCGGAGTGCGATGCGGAAGACCCTGTTAGTGTCTCTGTAGCAGACCGTCCGTAAGCTGTCTCGGACGTACTTGTGTTTAGTCGTTAAAGTAACTGAGCTTCCTTTCACTGCTATTGCTAAAGTTTTTTAATACTACTCTAAAGAGAGGGGAATTGGTTTTTGTTTTAATAAACACTATTAGCAGCCTTTTCCTAAGTTTAATATAAATTCCTCTCAGAGTGGTTAAGTCAGGTTTTGCCTTCTGTGGGTGAGGTGTGTTTCATTTTCTTTCTAAAGTAACAATTTAGGTTCATGGAAACATTGGTAAGAACCTAAATTTGTAACAGTAAAATATAATAATCACATTTGCCAATTGTTGAGTACTAGAAATTTTAGGTAATATAAATGTTATCTCCTTCTTCCAGAAAATAAGCATATATGTATCTTCACCCTCTTTCTTAGATTTAGCAGTAGCACATGATACATGAAAGATGAAATGTGCTGGAGATCATGCCGTAATAGTATAGAGAGACTTTCGTTACCCCCTTTCATGGCTGCATACTACTCCACGGTGTGCGTATCCACTAGTTTATTCAACTCATCCTCAGTTGTTGGCCATTGGATGTGTCCAGTCCTTTGTTATCATACACAGTGTTGATAGCTTTGTGTAAATTATCTTTCCTGTATTTACCAGTATATTTTTGGGGGTAGATTCCCTAGAAATGGGTATATTACTTTGCTAAATATTCCCGTATTCCTCTTCATATAATTCATAATTTTTATTCATTCAGCAGTTATCTTTGAGTGCTACTATGCCAGTTAATGTTCTAGCTCCTGGAGAACTAGCAGTGAACAAGAGATACAGTACTGCCCTCACTGAGCTTAGGGTCTGATAATGCAAAGAGACGATAAATGTTTAAAATTTTCCCTCATCTGCATCTTTCCCCAAAACAGTTGGATTTTGCTATGGACCTTTGCCTCAGACAATTGAATCAGCTTAGTGCAGTTCACAGGAGGGGGCTCTGCTGTTTCATTGTGCCCAGGGCTGTCCCGGGCACACCTCAGTGCTGGGCGGGTGGTCACTCTGGTTCTGGCGACCTGGGAAACTGCCACATCACCGGTGACTTGGATGACTCCGAAGTTTTGTTTCCTAACACTTCCTTGCATTCAGCGTGTACATTTTTTCATCCTGGGCTGTAAGATTGGGTAACGTTACATCACAGGAAATGAATAATCTCTCCTGTTTAAATCATTAGCCGAAGGCTTTTGAACAATACTTGAATCTGGAAGACAGCAGGCTGCTGAGTCATCTGAAGACGTGCTCTGCAGTGTCCAGACTCCCTTATGATCTCTGGTTCAAGAGGTGCTTTGCGGGATGCTTGCCTGAGTCCAGTTTGCAGAGGTGAGTATCTCAGAGGCGTACCGAAGGCTTGGAATTGGAGCAGAACCCATTTTTTTCATGTGATCATCCCTCAGAACATAAACTTGCTGTAGAGCAACACAGTAATTTAAAGCTAACTTCTCCAGCAGCTAACAACACATGATTCTGTTAATTATATATACAATTAGGAATATCAGAGTATTCATATTATTTAATAGTAACAAATTAATATTACAAATATTAGAATATGCAGTTATAAAAGTTGAGGGGGCCCTCAGTGTGTCGGATGTTGTACAGTGTTCAAATCTGAAACCATCTCCAGGAGCTTATACCTGGGCTTTTCTCTTCCAGACACGATGTGGGTCCTAATCCAGAGAAAATCTTGGTATTTCTTAGTTTCATCGTGACATCTTGGAAGTAGCGAAAGGTAGTCAACAATTTGAGACTCAAACTCAAGAGCCTTTAAATTTAGGGAAAGCATTAGTTTCAGACCTGGTGTGGATATTTCAGAGTCCTGACGTTATGATGTAGTTGAGAAGAAAGGCAATACACAGAGAACATTACTAGACAATCCATATCTAAGCATGTGGAGCATAATGCCAACTCCGAGAGTTACAGGAATGATCAGCATAATTATTTTGGGGGGGTTGCAGTCAGCAGCTCGCTCCTTAAACCCTTGGAGAAGTTTCCGGAATTTGAACCACTGGAAAGTGAAATGAAATTGGTCTCATTGCATATGCTGCTTTTGTTGTTCCTTAGCACGTCCTGATTGTAGTAGCCTTACAAAACATTAGTAAAGTCTAAACTCTGGTTTAGGACTGTCCTCTCCTGCCCCAGACTGGCAGGTTGGAAACACTAGGGAGTGGGCATTTGGTGGATTCCTGGCAGAACGAGTCCTTTTTAGGGGTCGTTCCTTTTTCTTTTCTTCCAATGCTGACTGTGTCTGACATGGATTTCAAAAGACTGATTTGTTCTGTTACTGCATTGATGATTATTGCATTATAGTTCTCTGTGAAGCTTATACTTAAAACAGAAGGAGTGGTTTCATTTTGTAATTTGAGATGTCTAGGCAGACAGATATCCGACACATAATTTGATTATATCTCTCTTCATTTTTGTAGGGTTTGGGATAAAGTTGTAAGTGGATCCTGTAAGATCCTAGTTTTTGTAGCTGTGGAAATTTTGTTAACCTTTAAAATAAAAGTAATGGCACTGAACAGTGCAGAGAAGATAACGAAGTTTCTGGAAAATGTGAGTGTGCTTTATTTTATTTGATTTTGAACCTCGGAAGGAAATCAGCTTAGCAAACCAGATTTGCCTGTTGCACTCCATTACTTCAGAGAAATACAGAGCATATTTTTACATTATAAGGAACAATTTTTCGCTTGAAAAAAATTTAGCTTAAAGTGGATCTGTGGATCATAGTTTGCATCCTCTGTTTAGGGGAGGGAGGTCTGAGCAGTGAGACCGTCGCTGTGACTGTGTGCACTTAGGACCAGAGGCTTGTCCCAGTGGGACTACGAGGACACCTGTCGAGAACAGGTGCGCTCTGTCACTAGGGCGGAGTCGCCCTTGTTAGCGGAGGAGGAGTCCTGGTGTTTGGGGATTGTGTCAGCTCTTCCATTTCTGTTTCCATCTCTGTTGGAATCCCAGTTGGGTCTGCTAATGTGCTTCCATCTAAATTTATTGTGTGTTGAAAACGATCTAAATGAATCAGTTTTTTCCACTCTGTGTATCTTAGAATACCTAAAAAAAAAAAAAAAAAAAAAAAAAAAAAAAGAATACCTTCAACCAGGCAGGAGGCAGAAGTAAAGAAACTTCACTGGACCCAAAATCTGTTCTGTTTGTTTTTTTTTCCATTTGGGTCCATATTAACATTTAAATACTGGTGCGGTAAATAGTACTAAGTGAACACGTGTGGAATAAATGACCATCTTCATCATCATAATCACATCTAACAGTGCCAGAGCCTGCTAAGTGCTTCTCGTGGATTATTTCGTGCAATCCTGCGACAGCCCTGTGAAGTAGGGCTGTCCTTTGCCCCATTTTAGAGACGGGATCGGAACCCAGGTAGAGCTCAGGTAACCTGAACACCAGGTAGCTCAGGTAACCTGCCAAGGGGCACATGGTCAGTGGGAAGTGCAGCATGTAAGCCACTGTAGTCTGACCCCGAGTATATCCTCAGGGGTGTGTGACACACAGGTCCTGGCAGCCACCTGAGAAACTGAAAACACCATTAGAAATGAGTCTTGGGCCACAGTGAGCGAGGGAGATACTGGGGTTGCAGACATGGAAATTTCACGAAGTCTTGTTTGCTTGCTTGCAGATTCCCCAGGACAGCTCGGACGCCATCGTGAGCAAGGCTGTTGACTTGTGGCACAAGCACTGTGGGACCCCAGTCCACTCTGCCTGAATGCCCCTGCTGGGGTGGACGGATGCCCCTGAACGTTCTGAGTCTTGGGACGTGACGCCCTGAACTGACTGAAAACAGGGTTCTCACTGTGGTGCTCAAGGTGTAGTTTCTTTCCCAGTAAAATCATGTAATTCAGATGTCTAGCATGGCTGTGTTGTGGAGCTGCATCTTCTGGTGACGTGCAAATACAGAGTTCCACTCTGAACACAGTTTCAAAGGGGAGTTTGTGAAGCAGGTGGTCAGGGTGGGTGGGTGGGTGGGTGCTTTAGTCAGTGGTGCATAAGCGAGCCCCCCTGCCCCCCCCCCCCCCCCATCAGCACCAAGCTCATGACTTTCTGAGGGCTGTTTCTGGAATAAAGAAGGACTTCCTTTTGTTGACAGCTCGATGTGGCTTTTGTTGTTTAAGTCTCGTTAGAACTCGTTTCAATCTTCAGTACTTGTTTATGTCTAAGCTGACTGCTCGCTGAGGACTCCTCCTGCCAAACAGGTTTCAATAAAGGCCTTCCGGTTTTTCCTTTGTAGCAGTTGGAATGAAGCAGTTATGAACAAAATATGTCTGAACTTACCTACCAGCAGTGCGAACACTGGACTTGTGCCTTTGCCTGGTGGGTCATTAAATGTTGGGGGGCTTCTGGGAGCCTCGTCCACCCGGCAGGTTAAGGTGACTGGTCATGACCCCCGAGCCACACTGTGCCACATAATGGTCACTGTTTATGGGACACTGGTAGGCTTTGAGGCCGGCCCTTTGTTTATGATGATTTAGCTGCCAGACCTGCAGGGGCCTCCGTGGTGAGCTGGACTCTCCACCGCACCCCACCCCCAAAAGATGAAGGCAACCATGAGGTTACAGAGTTACAAATCTGAGAATTCAGTTCTTCTCTGCTGTGTAAAATACCTGTCAGGAAAGAGTTCTGAGCAGCCTGAGTTGTGGGAACCAGCCAGTACTGCTGTGTAGTCGCATATCCAAAAGCATGTAGTGTTTAAAAGTAACAACAACAGAAAATACACTCAGGAAAGCTTAAAGCACACTGCTGAGTACAGTCAGGACTCACATTTATTCATGGTCACCTCTCCCCAGAGGACTCTCAGTCCACCTAGGGACAGAAGAGGAAGCACATGGGAAGGGTTCCCTCTGCAATCGCCTGCTAGCTGCTGGTCGCAGGGGATAGGTGACATTCACAGAGGAGTCCTACCACCCTAACACTTGCACTTCTACGCAATTTAGGAGCCGCAGGCCGCTTGTACTTTTTAGGAAAATGGAGATTATAAAGTCCAGCATGTTAGTGAATCTCAGAGCCAGAACAAGAAGAAAACAAACTGGCCACCTCTCCACAAGGAGATGGATTCCAGGTGTGCGCGCCGGCTCGCTGACGCCGAAACGCTGGAGAAGCCTGGCTGCCCCAGAGGACGTGGGGAGGGCGGGGAGACGGGCGCCTGTGGCTCGGGTGGGAGGGACCCGAGGGGGCTGCAGGCTTCCTCTGCACAATTTTGGAGTGGGTCCTGATGATCTGAAAGTGAAGACTTACTGCACTGCTGAGGGGTCGGCAAGTAAGTACTGTATTCTAGTGTGTTCTCTCAGACACAGGTGAAACCTTTCTGGCTACAAGGTGTGGGGAGGGCGTTTTCTCTTAAGTGAGTCCATCTGATGCCATCAAGAGTTTGCTAGAAAACTAAATGGCTCCTTCTTGGTAGAAGGGCATTTGAAGGCCCACTGTGAGGACCATGATGGAGTAGGTAAGAATCCAATTTCATTTTAATATTAGAATTTTCTTTTGCTGAGAGCTAAGCCTTCAGTGAGAAGCACAGCTCCTGGTGAAAATAACGCCGTTTCCCTGTATTCAAAACATTTTGTTGGGGGTCTGTGGAATTTCTCTGTGTTAAAGCCCGGGGTCTCGGGGACAGCCAGAATTGCTGTGGTGTCCTCCCTCGGAAGACTGGGATTTAACCGCATTGGATTAGTTTCTAGCCCTTCGACAGTGGCTGCTTTCTATAGTAAACACCGGTGGGAGCGGCTCTGGACCCGCTAGGAGACACGGAGGACCAGAGGAGGGCGTGTGGGGACCTGTGGTGGTGCCTGGTGACAGGCGGACCTGGCAAATTGTGCCTACAGCGGGCTTCTGCGTGTGTCTGAGCCTCCTTCAGGAAACGAGGTCCGGGTCCGTTAGAATGACGTGCTTTTTCTGTTCATGGAAAGTGCCGGAAAATCATGGGGCCACACTCAAATCAGGTGCAGAAAGGGCCCCGACGGCCTCCATCCCCTTGTTTTGGGGGAGGGCAGGCCCTGCCTTGCTTAACACTCCTCCTTGGGCTCCACCCGGTCCCCTGTGACTGGGTTGTCACCTCCCTACCTTGACTTGAGGTTTATCAGAAAGGGAAGCATCTGGAAGGAAGTCTGTGGGGCTGGGGAGGTAGGAACAGCACAGCTGAGGGTTTGAGGAGTGGTGTCCTGAGCTGGCGG